>CM017781.1:48285679-48309740 GCA_008121275.1 Drosophila lowei | reverse complement strand
GAGTGGTGGTGTCGTGCGTTGTATAATTCATATGAAAAATTTATAATGAAAAAAAAATTTATTTAATTTCATATGATATGGGAATATACTTACTAAGCCGGCAATGTCTGTAATTTTATATGAATATATATATATTTCTTAATATATATGAATAATTTTGAAGTGATTGTATAGTATTTTGTATTAAAATACGAAAAGAAATTACTGTTAAGAGGCACTCTCAAGTATAAATACCCGATTTGCAGAAAGCGTGGCAGAAAACCTATATAGGGAGTGGTGGTGTCGTGCGTTGTATATTTCATATGAAAAATTTATAATGAAAAAAAATTTATTTAATTTCATATGATATGGGGAATATACTTACTAAGCCGGCAATGTCTGTAATTTTATATGAATATATATATATTTCTTAATATATATGAATAATTTTGAAGTGATTGTATAGTATTTTGTATTAAAATACGAAAAGAAATTACTGTTAAGAGGCACTCTCAAGTATAAATACCCGATTTGCAGAAAGCGTGGCAGAAAACCTATATAGGAGTGGTGGTGTCGTGCGTGTATATTTCATATGAAAAATTTATAATGAAAAAAAATTTATTTAATTTCATATGATATGGGGAATATACTTACTAAGCCGGCAATGTCTGTAATTTTATATGAATATATATATATTTCTTAATATATATGAATAATTTTGAAGTGATTGTATAGTATTTTGTATTAAAATACGAAAAGAAATTACTGTTAAGAGGCACTCTCAAGTATAAATACCCGATTTGCAGAAAGCGTGGCAGAAAACCTATATAGGGAGTGGTGGTGTCGTGCGTTGTATATTTCATATGAAAATTTATAATGAAAAAAAATTTATTTAATTTCATATGATATGGGGAATATACTTACTAAGCCGGCAATGTCTGTAATTTTATATGAATATATATATATTTCTTAATATATATGAATAATTTTGAAGTGATTGTATAGTATTTTGTATTAAAATACGAAAAGAAATTACTGTTAAGAGGCACTCTCAAGTATAAATACCCGATTTGCAGAAAGCGTGGCAGAAAACCTATATAGGGAGTGGTGGTGTCGTGCGTTGTATATTTCATATGAAAAATTTATAATGAAAAAAATTTTATTTAATTTCATATGATATGGGGAATATACTTACTAAGCCGGCAATGTCTGTAATTTTATATGAATATATATATATTTCTTAATATATATGAATAATTTTGAAGTGATTGTATAGTATTTTGTATTAAAATACGAAAAGAAATTACTGTTAAGAGGCACTCTCAAGTATAAATACCCGATTTGCAGAAAGCGTGGCAGAAAACCTATATAGGGAGTGGTGGTGTCGTGCGTTGTATATTTCATATGAAAAATTTATAATGAAAAAAATTTTATTTAATTTCATATGATATGGGGAATATACTTACTAAGCCGGCAATGTCTGTAATTTTATATGAATATATATATATTTCCTATATAGGGAGTGGTGGTGTCGTGCGTTGTATATTTCATATGAAAAATTTATAATGAAAAAAAATTTATTTAATTTCATATGATATGGGGAATATACTTACTAAGCCGGCAATGTCTGTAATTTTATATGAATATATATATATTTCTTAATATATATGAATAATTTTGAAGTGATTGTATAGTATTTTGTATTAAAATACGAAAAGAAATTACTGTTAAGAGGCACTCTCAAGTATAAATACCCGATTTGCAGAAAGCGTGGCAGAAAACCTATATAGGGAGTGGTGGTGTCGTGCGTTGTATATTTCATATGAAAAATTTATAATGAAAAAAAAATTTATTTAATTTCATATGATATGGGGAATATACTTACTAAGCCGGCAATGTCTGTAATTTTATATGAATATATATATATTTCTTAATATATATGAATAATTTTGAAGTGATTGTATAGTATTTTGTATTAAAATACGAAAAGAAATTACTGTTAAGAGGCACTCTCAAGTATAAATACCCGATTTGCAGAAAGCGTGGCAGAAAACCTATATAGGGAGTGGTGGTGTCGTGCGTTGTATATTTCATATGAAAAATTTATAATGAAAAAAATTTATTTAATTTCATATGATATGGGGATATATACTTACTAAGCCGGCAATGTCTGTAATTTTATATGAATATATATATATTTCTTAATATATATGAATAATTTTGAAGTGATTGTATAGTATTTTGTATTAAAATACGAAAAGAAATTACTGTTAAGAGGCACTCTCAAGTATAAATACCCGATTTGCAGAAAGCGTGGCAGAAAACCTATATAGGAGTGGTGGTGTCGTGCGTTGTATATTTCATATGAAAAATTTATAATGAAAAAAAAAATTTATTTAATTTCATATGATATGGGGAATATACTTACTAAGCCGGCAATGTCTGTAATTTTATATGAATATATATATATTTCTTAATATATATGAATAATTTTGAAGTGATTGTATAGTATTTTGTATTAAAATACGAAAAGAAATTACTGTTAAGAGGCACTCTCAAGTATAAATACCCGATTTGCAGAAAGCGTGGCAGAAAACCTATATAGGGAGTGGTGGTGTCGTGCGTTGTATATTTCATATGAAAAATTTATAATGAAAAAAAATTTATTTAATTTCATATGATATGGGGAATATACTTACTAAGCCGGCAATGTCTGTAATTTTATATGAATATATATATATTTCTTAATATATATGAATAATTTTGAAGTGATTGTATAGTATTTTGTATTAAAATACGAAAAGAAATTACTGTTAAGAGGCACTCTCAAGTATAAATACCCGATTTGCAGAAAGCGTGGCAGAAAACCTATATAGGGAGTGGTGGTGGTCGTCGTTGTATATTTCATATGAAAAATTTATAATGAAAAAAAATTTATTTAATTTCATATGATATGGGGAATATACTTACTAAGCCGGCAATGTCTGTAATTTTATATGAATATATATATATTTCTTAATATATATGAATAATTTTGAAGTGATTGTATAGTATTTTGTATTAAAATACGAAAAGAAATTACTGTTAAGAGGCACTCTCAAGTATAAATACCCGATTTGCAGAAAGCGTGGCAGAAAACCTATATAGGGAGTGGTGGTGTCGTGCGTTGTATATTTCATATGAAAAAAATTTATAATGAAAAAAAATTTATTTAATTTCATATGATATGGGGAATATACTTACTAAGCCGGCAATGTCTGTAATTTTATATGAATATATATATATTTCTTAATATATATGAATAATTTTGAAGTGATTGTATAGTATTTTGTATTAAAATACGAAAAGAAATTACTGTTAAGAGGCACTCTCAAGTATAAATACCCGATTGCAGAAAGCGTGGCAGAAAACCTATATAGGGAGTGGTGGTGTCGTGCGTTGTATATTTCATATGAAAAATTTATAATGAAAAAGAATTTATTTAATTTCATATGATATGGGGAATATACTTACTAAGCCGGCAATGTCTGTAATTTTATATGAATATATATATATTTCTTAATATATATGAATAATTTTGAAGTGATTGTATAGTATTTTGTATTAAAATACGAAAAGAAATTACTGTTAAGAGGCACTCTCAAGTATAAATACCCGATTTGCAGAAAGCGTGGCAGAAAACCTATACATGATGGACAGTTGATGTCCATCAGTATTGTATATAGCATATTTGGTACAGTATTGTATATGATATTTTTATATGTTGTCATTATACTCAAAGTAGTGTTTTAATTAAGAGATATTTGTTTTCAAATTGATCTTAATGAAAAGATAATATAGTGAAACTAACCCAGATATATACTATTTAAATATATCATTTCGGTTTCGAATTATTATCGTGATTTCGAAAATATTTTCTGTTAATTATTATCGTGAAATTTTGGAAATGGTCTTATATGATTAATTATTGTATGAGTACCATTTCAATAATGTACCAGCATATAGCATATAATCAAAGCGATTTATATGCCAATGCATATATTGCCAAAATATATTAAATCCATTCCACATGAACTATCATGTGTTTGGTTTTATTTAATGTATATCACAAAAACCCCATTCGAAATTGGATAAATTTTAAATTTGTTGTCAAAATACATAGTTTAAACACAATTTTTATATTGGTTTAATATTTATATACGTGTGATAATATATTAAAAAATAAAAAGATATTTTTGAACGAAAAAAAAAATGTATATAGAGAAAAATGGCGAATGTGAATGCTATATAAAAATGGCCACAATCGTTTAACAAATTCTCATAAACTATTGATAAAAATTATATTATTTTTTTTTTTATTCAAAAGTATTATTGAGTTGTCAAATATTTACATATGTGTGCGTATGCGCACGAAACGAAAACATTATTCTGGTTGATCCTGCCAGTAGTTATATGCTTGTCTCAAAGATTAAGCCATGCATGTCTAAGTACACACGAATTAAAAACTGAAACCGCAAAACATCATTATATCAGTTATGGTTCCTTAGATCGTTAACAGTTACTTGGATAACTGTGGTAATTTCTAGAGCTAATACATGCAATTAAAACACGGACCTTATGGGACGTGTGCTTTTTTATTAGGCTAAAACCAAGCGATCGCAAGATCGTTACATTGGTTGAACTCTAGATAACATGCAGATCGTATGGTCTTGTACCGACGACAGATCTTTCAAATGTCTGCCCTATCAACTTTTGATGGTAGTATCTAGGACTACCATGGTTGCAACGGGTAACGGGGAATCAGGGTTCGATTCCGGAGAGGGAGCCTGAGAAACGGCTACCACATCTAAGGAAGGCAGCAGGCGCGTAAATTACCCACTCCCAGCTCGGGGAGGTAGTGACGAAAAATAACAATACAGGACTCATATCCGAGGCCCTGTAATTGGAATGAGTACACTTTAAATCCTTTAACCAATCAAGGATTTAAATCCTTTAACAAGGACCAATTGGAGGGCAAGTCTGGTGCCAGCAGCCGCGGTAATTCCAGCTCAATAGCGTATATTAAAGTTGTTGCGGTTAAAACGTTCGTAGTTGAACTTGTGCTTCATACGGGTAGTACAACTTACAATTGTAGTTAGTACTATACCTTTATGTATGTAAGCGTATTACCGGTGGAGTTCTTATATATAATTAAGTACTTGTATTTTTTATATATTCCTCCTATTTAAAACCTGCATTAGTGCTCTTCATCGAGTGTTATTGTGGGCCGGTACAATTACTTTGAACAAATTAGAGTGCTTAAAGCAGGCTTCAAATGCCTGAATATTCTGTGCATGGGATAATGAAATAAGACCTCTGTTCTGCTTTCATTGGTTTTCAGATCAAGAGGTAATGATTAATAGAAGCAGTTTGGGGGCATTAGTATTACGACGCGAGAGGTGAAATTCCGTCGTAAGACTACCGTCGTAAGACTTTTCATTAATCAGCGAAAGCATTTGCCAAAAGATGTTTTCATTAATCAAGAACGAAAGTTAGTGAGGTTCGAAGGCGATCAGATACCGCCCTAGTTCTAACCATAAACGATGCCAGCTAGCAATTGGGTGTAGCTACTTTTATGGCTCTCTCAGTCGCTTCCCGGAAACCAAAGCTTTTGGGCTCCGGGGGAAGTATGGTTGCAAAGCTGAAACTTAAAGGAATTGACGGAAGGGCACCACCAGGAGTGGAGCCTGCGGCTTAATTTGACTCAACACGGGAAAACTTACCAGGTCCGAACATAAGTGTGTAAGACAGATTGATAGCTCTTTCTCGAATCTATGGGTGGTGGTGCATGGCCGTTCTTAGTTCGTGGAGTGATTTGTCTGGTTAATTCCGATAACGAACGAGACTCAAATATATTAAATAGATATCTTCAGGATTATGGTGTTGAAGCTTATATAGCCTTCATTCATGGTGGCAGTAAAATGTTTATTGTGTTTGAATGTGTTTATATAAGTGGAGCCGTACCTGTTGGTTTGTCCCATTATAAGGACACTAGCTTCTTAAATGGACAAATTGCGTCTAGTAATAATGAGATTGAGCAATAACAGGTCTGTGATGCCCTTAGATGTCCTGGGCTGCACGCGCTACAAATGAAAGTATCAACGTGTATTTCCTAGACCGAGAGGTCCGGGTAAACCGCTGAACCACTTTCATGCTTGGGATTGTGAACTGAAACTGTTCACATGAACTTGGAATTCCCAGTAAGTGTGAGTCATTAACTCGCATTGATTACGTCCCTGCCCTTTGTACACACCGCCCGTCGCTACTACCGATTGAATTATTTAGTGAGGTCTCCGGACGTGATCACTGTGACGCCTTGCGTGTTACGGTTGTTTCGCAAAAGTTGACCGAACTTGATTATTTAGAGGAAGTAAAAAGTCGTAACAAGGTTTCCGTAGGTGAACCTGCGGAAGGATCATTATTGTATGTTTCTACCGTTAACAAAAATATATATATTGCCAATTTACCAAACAAAATATGTTTTATATAAAATCATAATTGTAAAATAAAATATATCCAGTTGTATATATTATATGTATATATTAATTATATTGCCAATATACTCATTTAGTAGTGGCTATACATATGAAATTGTGTTCTATGTGTGTAGCAATTAATATATAAATACATATTGATGATATATATTACAATATATTGATTTATAAAATCTGTGTGCATATGTACCATAGTATGCACGCGTTGCGAATATGTATTGTCCATCATCATAGCTATGGGCATACATTGGTTAATGCAACAGCCTAAAAAGTACAATGTTGTTGTACTGATTTCAGGTTAATACTTTTATATAAATTGATAATTATCAAACAAGCCAAAATACATATTATATTATTTAATAACTATATGGTAATGTATCGTTTATATAAAACTAAGACATTTCGCAACATTCTTTTAGGATAAAAATAAAATTTATTGAAGGAATTGATATATGCCAGTAAAATGGTGTATTTTTAATTTCTTTCAATAAAAACATATCTGACAAATAAATGAATAAACCAATTTTAATCACTCTAAGCGGTGGATCACTCGGCTCATGGGTCGATGAAGAACGCAGCAAACTGTGCGTCATCGTGTGAACTGCAGGACACATGAACATCGACATTTTGAACGCATATCGCAGTCCATGCTGTTTTGTACTTTAATTAATTTTATAGTGCTGCTTGGACTACATATGGTTGAGGGTTGTAAGACTATGCTAAATAAGTTGTTTAAAAATTTTACGAAATTTTTTTATTGTATATTATTGGATATATAATATAATATATATATATTCATAATATTGATATTAAATGGAAACGCATTATCTCTCATTGTTGTATATATTTGTGTGAGAAGAACGAAGAAAAATATTTTTTTTTTTTTTTTTGTCCTTTTGAATCAAATAATACTGAGGAATGTCTCTAGCATAAAAATAATTAAAATTTTTCATCTAGAATTGCCTCTTATTAATGTTTCGAAAGGAAATTTTTGTTGTAAATATAAAAATAAATATTTTATATTCTTCGTTGATATTCGTTATAAAATACGAATATTATAATGACTTCATTATGAGAACGCTCTATATATAATAATATAGTGTAATTATCATTATAAATTTTAATATATGTATATACAACCTCAACTCATATGGGACTACCCCTGAATTTAAGCATATTAATTAGGGGAGGAAAAGAAACTAACCAGGATTTTCTTAGTAGCGGCGAGCGAAAAGAAATCAGTTCAGCACTAAGTCACTTTGTCTATATGGCAAATGTGAGATGCAGTGTATGGAGCGTCAATATTCTAGTATGAGAAATTAACGATTTAAGTCCTTCTTAAATGAGGCCATTTACCCATAGAGGGTGCCAGGCCCGTATAACGTTAATGATTACTAGATGATGTTTCCAAAGAGTCGTGTTGAGTAGTGTTGTTTGATAGTGCAGCACTAAGTGGGTGGTAAACTCCATCTAAAACTAAATATAACCATGAGACCGATAGTAAACAAGTACCGTGAGGGAAAGTTGAAAAGAACTCTGAATAGAGAGTTAAACAGTACGTGAAACTGCTTAGAGGTTAAGCCCGATGAACCTGAATATCCGTTATGGAAAATTCATCATTAAAGTTGTAATATTTTAACAATATTATAATAATAGTGTGCATTTTTTCCATATAAGGACATTGTAATCTATTAGCATATAACAAATTTATCATAAAATATGACTTATAGTTTATTCAAATTATTATGCTTGCATTTTAACATAGAATAAATGTCATTAATTTGATAAAGTGTTGATAAATTAAAATTAATACAGTGCGTTAATTTTTCGAAATTATATAATGGCATAATTATCATTGATTTTTGTGTTTATTATATGCATTTGTATGATTAACAATGCGAAAGATTCAGGATACCTTCGGGACCCGTCTTGAACGGTCTTGAAACACGGACCAAGGAGTCTAACATATGTGCAAGTTATTGGGAGATAAACCTAATAGCGTAATTAACTTGACTAATAATGGGATTAGTTTTTTAACTATTTATAGATAATTAACACAATCCCGGGCGTTCTATATAGTTATGTATAATAATATTTATATTATTTATGCCTCTAACTGGAACGTACCTTGAGCATATATGCTGTGACCCGAAAGATGGTGAACTATACTTGATCAGGTTGAAGTCAGGGGAAACCCTGGAAGACCGAAACAGTTCTGACGTGCAAATCGATTGTCAGAATTGAGTATAGGGGCGAAAGACCAATCGAACCATCTAGTAGCTGGTTCCTTCCGAAGTTTCCCTCAGGATAGCTGGTGCATTTTAATGTTATATAAAATAATCTTATCTGGTAAAGCGAATGATTAGAGGCCTTAGGGTCGAAACGATCTTAACCTATTCTCAAACTTTTAAATGGGTAAGAACCTTAACTTTCTTGATATGAAGTTTAAGGTTATGATATAATGTGCCCAGTGGGCCACTTTTGGTAAGCAGAACTGGCGCTGTGGGATGAACCAAACGTAATGTTACGGTGCCCAAATTAACAACTCATGCAGAAACCATGAAAGGCGTTGGTTGCTTAAAACAGCAGGACGGTGATCATGGAAGTCGAAATCCGCTAAGGAGTGTGTAACAACTCACCTGCCGAAGCAACTAGCCCTTAAAATGGATGGCGCTTAAGTTGTATACCTATACATTACCGCTAAAGTAGATGATTTATATTACTTGTGATATAAATTTTGAAACTTTAGTGAGTAGGAAAGGTACAATGGTATGCGTAGAAGTGTTTGGCGTAAGCCTGCATGGAGCTGCCATTGGCACAGATCTTGGTGGTAGTAGCAAATAATCGAATGAGACCTTGGAGGACTGAAGTGGAGAAGGGTTTCGTGTGAACAGTGGTTGATCACGAGTTAGTCGGTCCTAAGTTCAAGGCGAAAGCCGAAAATTTTCAAGTAAAAAATCAGTGAGTAATATTGTCAAATCTTTTATGATTTTAAATACTTGAATAAATTTTGAACGAAAGGGAATACGGTTCCAATTCCGTAACCTGTTGAGTATCCGTTTGTTATTAAATATGGGCCTCGTGCTCATCCTGGCAACAGGAACGACCATAAAGAAGCCGTCGAGAGATATCGGAAGAGTTTTTTTTCTGTTTTATAGCCGTACTACCATGGAAGTCTTTCGCAGAGAGATATGGTAGATGGGCTAGAAGAGCATGACATATACTGTTGTGTCGATATTTTCTCCTCGGACCTTGAAAATTTATGGTGGGGACACGCAAACTTCTCAACAGGCCGTACCAATATCCGCAGCTGGTCTCCAAGGTGAAGAGTCTCTAGTCGATAGAATAATGTAGGTAAGGGAAGTCGGCAAATTAGATCCGTAACTTCGGGATAAGGATTGGCTGAAAGATTGAGATAGTCGGGCTTGATTGGGAAACAATAACATGGTTTATGTGCTCGTTCTGGGTAAATAGAGTTTCTATCATTTATGGTAGTTACTTGTTCCCCGGATAGTTTAGTTACGTAGCCAATTGTGGAACTTTCTTGCTAAAATTTTTAAGAATACTAATTGGGTTAAACCAGTTAGTTCTTATTAATTATAACGATTATCAATTAACAATCAATTCAGAACTGGCACGGACTTGGGGAATCCGACTGTCTAATTAAAACAAAGCATTGTGATGGCCCTAGCGGGTGTTGACACAATGTGATTTCTGCCCAGTGCTCTGAATGTCAAAGTGAAGAAATTCAAGTAAGCGGGGTCAACGGCGGGAGTAACTATGACTCTCTTAAGGTAGCCAAATGCCTCGTCATCTAATTAGTGACGCGCATGAATGGATTAACGAGATTCCTACTGTCCCTATCTACTATCTAGCGAAACCACAGCCAAGGGAACGGGCTTGGAATAATTAGCGGGGAAAGAAGACCCTTTGAGCTTGACTCTAATCTGGCAGTGTAAGGAGACATAAGAGGGTGTAGCATAAGTGGGAGATATTAGATTTCGGTTTGGTATCGACAATGAAATACCACTACTCTTATTGTTTCCTTTTCCTTACTTACTTGATAAATGGAACGTGTATCATTTCCTAGCCATTATACGGATATATTTATTATATCTTATGGTATTGGGTTTTGATGCAAGCTTCTTGATCAAAGTATCACGAGTTTGTTATATAATCGCAAACAAATTCTTTAATGAGAAGATGCATTTATGTATTTTCAATTTGAAAATTTGGTATAACTCCAATTACTCAGGTATGATCCAATTCAAGGACATTGCCAGGTAGGGAAAGGGGCGGTAAGAAATTTGACTGGGGCGGTACATCTCCAAATAATAACGGATTCCTCAGCTCAGTGGGACAGAAACCACACATAGAGCAAAAATAAAATGACTTGATCTCGGTGTTCAGTACACACAGGGACAGCAAAAGCTCGGCCTATCGATCCTTTTGGTTTAAAAAGTTTTTAACAAGAGGTGTCAAAAGGGCACCATAGGGATAACTGGCTTGTGGCGGCCAAGATTCATAGCGACGTCGCTTTTTGATCCTTCGATGTCGGCTCTTCCTATCATTGTGAAGCAAAATTCACCAAGCGTTGGATTGTTCACCCATTTAAAGAGCTTTTAAACCGTCGTGAGACAGGTTAGTTTTACCCTACTAATGATAAACGTTGTTGCGACAGCATTCCTGCGTAGTACATTTATAGGAACCGCAGGTACGGACCAATGGCACAATATGTTCGAGCGAACAGGTCGCTACGTCCGTTGGATTATGCCTGAACGCCTCTAAATTCGTATCCGTGCTGGACTGCAATGATAAATAAGGGGCAATTTGCATTGTATGGCTTCTAAACCATTAAAAATAATTTATTTTATGAACGACAATGGATGTGATGCCAATGTAATTTGTAACATAGTAAATTGGGAGGATCATCGATCACCTGATGCCGCTTAGTTGCATATAAAAACATTATTTAATACAATGACAAAGCCTAGAATCAATTGTAATTATTTTGTAACAGGCAACGTGTTGTAAGTGGTCGAGCCGTGCTGGACTGCGATCCACTAAATAAGGGGCTTGATGATTCGATATATATAATTTATTCTTTATATATAAAAGTTTTTTATATATTTATATAAATATATATCTATACATGGTAATAATATATATATATATAAAAAGAATATATTTTATATAAATATGGATAATTTATTTATCCTATATATATTAAATTACGTTTGCTTGAATATTATGATATAACATTATAAATGTGTTAAACTTATATAAATATGAAATATGATACTTGTAAAAATTTTATTATAAATATAATATTATATTATACAACACACAAAAAACATTTGATATATATGCATATGTGCAAATGTATATATAAAATTTTTTAAAATCAATATACACTTGGGGATATGAATGAAAATAACTTGGAGTGAGATCTCATCGTATGTGGAACTTTGAAGATTTCTAATATAGAGACTTTTCATTTATAAATATAAATGCAAGAATTGAATATATTTATATAAAATGACAATATATTATGGATAATAATATATTTCCCATATAATAAAATTAGATCCTGAATATGATTTGATTATGAATACAGAAAATATAAATATATATATATTTTATATATATATATTGTGTAATGATAATGTGTTATAATGAATGAAAATAATAAATACTAAGTGTGTCATATATGTTATATATATATATATATATATAATATATAAAAATTTTATATATATATATAAAATATAAAAAAAAAATTCATAATATATGACAGAGACTTTTGATAAAAACATTGATATGTATAAATAAGAATTGAACGAATGTTTGATATATAAATAAAAATTTAAATATAAATGTTGATATATAAAATATATTGGAATAGATATCATATTTATATGTGGATATTGAAATATTTCTATATATATGAATTTTTATAAACATAATTTTGATAAAATGAATGATTTAATTATATATAAAAATAAATATAAAATTTATAATATAAAAAGATATATAATATGGTGTATATATAAATATGTCATAAAAAATTTTTTAAATGAAAAAATTTTTTTTACTTAATATGATATTTTTCATATGAAATTTTTAATGGAATAATATATATATTATAAATATATAATATAATGTAAATTTGAAAATATATATATATTTTATATAAAATCAGAAAATACGTTAAGAGGCAATGTTTAAAATAAAATGAAATATATATATAAATGGATTGGTGTTGTGTGTAATTATATGTCATATGAAAAATTTTTATAATGAAAAAAAATATTTTATTTAATTTCATATGAAATGGAAATATATTACTATTCGGCAATGTCTGTTTTTATATGAATATATATATATTTTTAATATATATGAATAATTTTGAAGTGATTTTATAGGATTTTGTATTAAAATACGAAAAGAAATTACTGTTAAGAGGCACTTTCAAGTATAAATACCCGATTTAAAGAAAACCTATATAGGAGTGGTGGTGTCGTGCGTTGTATATTTCATATGAAAAATTTAAATGAAAAAAAAAAATTTATTTAATTTTTCATATGATATGGGGAATATACTTACTAAGCCGGCAATGTCTGTAATTTTATATGAATATATATATATTTCTTAATATATATGAATAATTTTGAAGTGATTGTATAGTATTTTGTATTAAAATACGAAAAGAAATTACTGTTAAGAGGCACTCTCAAGTATAAATACCCGATTTGCAGAAAGCGTGGCAGAAAACCTATATAGGGAGTGGTGGTGTCGTGCGTTGTATAATTCATATGAAAAATTTATAATGAAAAAAAATTTTATTTAATTTCATATGATATGGGGAATATACTTACTAAGCCGGCAATGTCTGTAATTTTATATGAATATATATATATTTCTTAATATATATGAATAATTTTGAAGTGATTGTATAGTTTTTGTATTAAAATACGAAAAGAAATTACTGTTAAGAGGCACTCTCAAGTATAAATATTTATATTTGCAGAAAGCGTGGCAGAAAACCTATATAGGGATATGGGTGGTGGTGTCGTGCGTGGTATATTTCATATGAAAAATTTTATAATGAAAAAAAATTTTATTTAATTTCATATGATATGGGGAATATACTTACTAAGCCGGCAATGTCTGTAATTTTATATGAATATATATATATTTCTTAATATATATGAATAATTTTGAAGTGATTGTATAGTATTTTGTATTAAAATACGAAAAGAAATTACTGTTAAGAGGCACTCTCAAGTATAAATACCCGATTTGCAGAAAGCGTGGCAGAAAACCTATATAGGGAGTGGTGGTGTCGTGCGTTGTATATTTCATATGAAAAATTTATAATGAAAAAAATTTATTTAATTTCATTTCATATGATATGGGGAATATACTTACTAAGCCGGCAATGTCTGTAATTTTATATGAATATATATATATTTCTTAATATATATGAATAATTTTGAAGTGATTGTATAGTATTTTGTATTAAAATACGAAAAGAAATTACTGTTAAGAGGCACTCTCAAGTATAAATACCCGATTTGCAGAAAGCGTGGCAGAAAACCTATATAGGGAGTGGTGGTGTCGTGCGTTGTATATTTCATATGAAAAATTTATAATGAAAAAAAAAATTTATTTAATTTCATATGATATGGGGAATATACTTACTAAGCCGGCAATGTCTGTAATTTTATATGAATATATATATATTTCTTAATATATATGAATAATTTTGAAGTGATTGTATAGTATTTTGTATTAAAATACGAAAAGAAATTACTGTTAAGAGGCACTCTCAAGTATAAATACCCGATTTGCAGAAAGCGTGGCAGAAAACCTATATAGGGAGTGGTGGTGTCGTGCGTTGTATATTTCATATGAAAAATTTATAATGAAAAAAAAATTTTATTTAATTTCATATGATATGGGGAATATACTTACTAAGCCGGCAATGTCTGTAATTTTATATGAATATATATATATTTCTTAATATATATGAATAATTTTGAAGTGATTGTATAGTATTTTGTATTAAAATACGAAAAGAAATTACTGTTAAGAGGCACTCTCAAGTATAAATACCCGATTTGCAGAAAGCGTGGCAGAAAACCTATATAGGGAGTGGTGGTGTCGTGCGTTGTATATTTCATATGAAAAATTTATAATGAAAAAAAATTTATTTAATTTCATATGATATGGGGAATATACTTACTAAGCCGGCAATGTCTGTAATTTTATATGAATATATATATATTTCTTAATATATATGAATAATTTTGAAGTGATTGTATAGTATTTTGTATTAAAATACGAAAAGAAATTACTGTTAAGAGGCACTCTCAAGTATAAATACCCGATTTGCAGAAAGCGTGGCAGAAAACCTATACATGATGGACAGTTGATGTCCATCAGTATTGTATAATATTTGGTACAGTATTGTATATGATATTTTTATATGTTGTCATTATACTCAAAGTAGTGTTTTAATTAAGAGATATTTGTTTTCAAATTGATCTTAATGAAAAGATAATATAGTGAAACTAACCCAGATATATACTATTTAGTATATATCATTTCGGTTTCGAATTATTATCGTGAAATTTTGGAAATGGTCTTATATGATTAATTATTGTATGAGTACCATTTCACCAATGTACCAGCATATAGCATATAATCAAAGCGATTTATATGCCAATGCATATATTGCCAAAATATATTAAATCCATTCCACATGAACTATCATGTGTTTGGTTTTATTTAATGTATATCACAAAAACCCCATTCGAAATTGGATAAATTTTAAATTTGTTGTCAAATACATAGTTTAAAACAATTTTATATTGGTTTAAGCCTATATACGTGTGATAATATATTAAGTGCAAATAAAAAGATATTTTTGAACGAAAAAAAAAAAATATATAGAGAGAAAAATGGCGAATGTGAATGCTATATAAAAAATGGCCACAATCGTTTAACAAATTCTCATAAACTATTGATAAAAATTATATTAATTTTTTTTTTTTTATTCAAAAGTATTATTGAGTTGTCAAATATTTACATATGTGTGCGTATGCGCACGAAACGAAAACATTATTCTGGTTGATCCTGCCAGTAGTTATATGCTTGTCTCAAAGATTAAGCCATGCATGTCTAAGTACACACGAATTAAAAGTGAAACCGCAAAAGGCTCATTATATCAGTTATGGTTCCTTAGATCGTTAACAGTTACTTGGATAACTGTGGTAATTCTAGAGCTAATACATGCAATTAAAACACGGACCTTATGGGACGTGTTTTATTAGGCTAAAACCAAGCGATCGCAAGATCGTTACATTGGTTGAACTCTAGATAACATGCAGATCGTATGGTCTTGTACCGACGACAGATCTTTCAAATGTCTGCCCTATCAACTTTTGATGGTAGTATCTAGGACTACCATGGTTGCAACGGGTAACGGGGAATCAGGGTTCGATTCCGGAGAGGGAGCCTGAGAAACGGCTACCACATCTAAGGAAGGCAGCAGGCGCGTAAATTACCCACTCCCAGCTCGGGGAGGTAGTGACGAAAAATAACAATACAGGACTCATATCCGAGGCCCTGTAATTGGAATGAGTACACTTTAAATCCTTTAACAAGGACCAATTGAGGGCAAGTCTGGTGCCAGCAGCCGCGGTAATTCCAGCTCCAATAGCGTATATTAAAGTTGTTGCGGTTAAAACGTTCGTAGTTGAACTTGTGCTTCATACGGGTAGTACAACTTACAATTGTAGTTAGTACTATACCTTTATGTATGTAAAGGTATTACCGGTGGAGTTCTTATATATAATTAAGTACTTGTATTTTTTATATATTCCTCCTATTTAAAACCTGCATTAGTGCTCTTCATCGAGTGTTATTGTGGGCCGGTACAATTACTTTGAACAAATTAGAGTGCTTAAAGCAGGCTTCAAATGCCTGAATATTCTGTGCATGGGATAATGAAATAAGACCTCTGTTCTGCTTTCATTGGTTTTCAGATCAAGAGGTAATGATTAATAGAAGCAGTTTGGGGCATTAGTATTACGACGCGAGAGGTGAAATTCTTGGACCGTCGTAAGACTAACTTAAGCGAAAGCATTTGCCAAAGATGTTTTCATTAATCAAGAACGAAAGTTAGAGGTTCGAAGGCGATCAGATACCGCCCTAGTTCTAACCATAAACGATGCCAGCTAGCAATTGGGTGTAGCTACTTTTATGGCTCTCTCAGTCGCTTCCCGGGAAACCAAAGCTTTTGGGCTCCGGGGGAAGTATGGTTGCAAAGCTGAAACTTAAAGGAATTGACGGAAGGGCACCACCAGGAGTGGAGCCTGCGGCTTAATTTGACTCAACACGGGAAAACTTACCAGGTCCGAACATAAGTGTGTAAGACAGATTGATAGCTCTTTCTCGAATCTATGGGTGGTGGTGCATGGCCGTTCTTAGTTCGTGGAGTGATTTGTCTGGTTAATTCCGATAACGAACGAGACTCAAATATATTAAATAGATATCTTCAGGATTATGGTGTTGAAGCTTATATAGCCTTCATTCATGGTGGCAGTAAAATGTTTATTGTGTTTGAATGTGTTTATATAAGTGGAGCCGTACCTGTTGGTTTGTCCCATTATAAGGACACTAGCTTCTTAAATGGACAAATTGCGTCTAGCAATAATGAGATTGAGCAATAACAGGTCTGTGATGCCCTTAGATGTCCTGGGCTGCACGCGCGCTACAATGAAAGTATCAACGTGTATTTCCTAGACCGAGAGGTCCGGGTAAACCGCTGAACCACTTTCATGCTTGGGATTGTGAACTGAAACTGTTCACATGAACTTGGAATTCCCAGTAAGTGTGAGTCATTAACTCGCATTGATTACGTCCCTGCCCTTTGTACACACCGCCCGTCGCTCGCTACTACCGATTGAATTATTTAGTGAGGTCTCCGGACGTGATCACTGTGACGCCTTGCGTGTTACGGTTGTTTCGCAAAAGTTGACCGAACTTGATTATTTAGAGGAAGTAAAAGTCGTAACAAGGTTTCCGTAGGTGAACCTGCGGAAGGATCATTATTGTATGTTTCTACCGTTAACAAAAAATATATATATTGCCAATTTACCAAACAAAATATGTTTTTATAAAATCATAATTGTAAAATAAAATATATCCAGTTGTATATATTATATGTATATATTAATTATATTGCCAATATACTCATTTAGTAGTGGCTATACATATGAAATTGTGTTCTATGTGTGTAGCAATTAATATATAAATACATATTGATGATATATATTACAATATATTGATTTATAAAATCTGTGTGCATATGTACCATAGTATGCACGCGTTGCGAATATGTATTGTCCATCATCATAGCTATGGGCATACATTGGTTAATGCAACAGCCTAAAAACAATGTTGTACCTGATTTCAGGTTAATACTTTTATAAAAATTGATAATTATCAAACAAGCCAAAATACATATTATATTATTTAATAACTATATGGTAATGTGTATCGTTTATATAAAACTAAGACATTTCGCAACATTCTTTTAGGATAAAAATAAAATTTATTGAAGGAATTGATATATGCCAGTAAAATGGTGTATTTTTAATTTCTTTCAATAAAAACATATCTGACAAATAAATGAATAAACCAATTTTAATCACTCTAAGCGGTGGATCACTCGGCTCATGGGTCGATGAAGAACGCAGCAAACTGTGCGTCATCGTGTGAACTGCAGGACACATGAACATCGACATTTTGAACGCATATCGCAGTCCATGCTGTTTTGTACTTTAATTAATTTTATAGTGCTGCTTGGACTACATATGGTTGAGGGTTGTAAGACTATGCTAAATAAGTTGTTTAAAAATTTTACGAAATTTTTAAGCATATTGTATATTATTGGATATATAATATATATATATTCATAATATTGATATTAAATGGAAACGCATTATCTCTCATTGTTGTATATATTTGTGTGAGAAGAACGAAGAAAAATATTTTTTTTTTTTTTTCTTTTTTCAATCAAATAATACTGAGGAATGTCTAGCATAAAAAATAAAATTTTTTCATCTAGAATTGCCTCTTATTAATGTTTCGAAAGGAAATTTTTGTTGTAAATATAAAAATAAATATTTTATATTCTTCGTTGATATTCGTTATAAAATACGAATATTATAATGACTTCATTATGAGAACGCTCTATATATAATAATATAGTGTAATTATCATTATAAATTTTAATATATGTATATACAACCTCAACTCATATGGGACTACCCCCTGAATTTAAGCATATTAATTAGGGGAGGAAAAGAAACTAACCAGGATTTTCTTAGTAGCGGCGAGCGAAAAGAAATCAGTTCAGCACTAAGTCACTTTGTCTATATGGCAAATGTGAGATGCAGTGTATGGAGCGTCAATATTCTAGTATGAGAAATTAACGATTTAAGTCCTTCTTAAATGAGGCCATTTACCCATAGAGGGTGCCAGGCCCGTATAACGTTAATGATTACTAGATGATGTTTCCAAAGAGTCGTGTTGCTTGATAGTGCAGCACTAAGTGGGTGGTAAACTCCATCTAAAACTAAATATAACCATGAGACCGATAGTAAACAAGTACCGTGAGGGAAAGTTGAAAAGAACTCTGAATAGAGAGTTAAACAGTACGTGAAACTGCTTAGAGGTTAAGCCCGATGAACCTGAATATCCGTTATGGAAAATTCATCATTAAAGTTGTAATATTTTAACAATATTATAATAATAGTGTGCATTTTTTTTTTTTTATTAGGACATTGTAATCTATTAGCATATAACAAATTTATCATAAAATATGACTTATAGTTTATTCAAATTATTATGCTTGCATTTTAACATAGAATAAATGTCATTAATTTGATAAAGTGTTGATAAATTAAAATTAATACAGTGCGTTAATTTTTCGAAATTATATAATGGCATAATTATCATTGATTTTTGTGTTTATTATATGCATTTGTATGATTAACAATGCGAAAGATTCAGGATACCTTCGGGACCCGTCTTGAAACACGGACCAAGGAGTCTAACATATGTGCAAGTTATTGGGAGATAAACCTAATAGCGTAATTAACTTGACTAATAATGGGATTAGTTTTTAACTATTTATAGATAATTAACACAATCCCGGGCGTTCTATATAGTTATGTATAATAATATTTATATTATTTATGCCTCTAACTGGAACGTACCTTGAGCATATATGCTGTGACCCGAAAGATGGTGAACTATACTTGATCAGGTTGAAGTCAGGGGAAACCCTGATGGAAGACCGAAACAGTTCTGACGTGCAAATCGATTGTCAGAATTGAGTATAGGGGAAAAGACCAATCGAACCATCTAGTAGCTGGTTCCTTCCGAAGTTTCCCTCAGGATAGCTGGTGCATTTTAATGTTATATAAAATAATCTTATCTGGTAAAGCGAATGATTAGAGGCCTTAGGGTCGAAACGATCTTAACCTATTCTCAAACTTTAAATGGGTAAGAACCTTAACTTTCTTGATATGAAGTTTAAGGTTATGATATAATGTGCCCAGTGGGCCACTTTTGGTAAGCAGAACTGGCGCTGTGGGATGAACCAAACGTAATGTTACGGTGCCCAAATTAACAACTCATGCAGAAACCATGAAAGGCGTTGGTTGCTTAAACAGCAGGACGGTGATCATGGAAGTCGAAATCCGCTAAGGAGTGTGTAACAACTCACCTGCCGAAGCAACTAGCCCTTAAAATGGATGGCGCTTAAGTTGTATACCTATACATTACCGCTAAAGTAGATGATTTATATTACTTGTGATATAAATTTTGAAACTTTAGTGAGTAGGAAGGTACAATGGTATGCGTAGAAGTGTTTGGCGTAAGCCTGCATGGAGCTGCCATTGGCACAGATCTTGGTGGTAGTAGCAAATAATCGAATGAGACCTTGGAGGACTGAAGTGGAGAAGGGTTTCGTGTGAACAGTGGTTGATCACGAGTTAGTCGGTCCTAAGTTCAAGGCGAAAGCCGAAAATTTTCAAGTAAAAAATCAGTGAGTAATATTGTCAAATCTTTTATGATTTTTAAATACTTGAATAATTTTGAACGAAAGGGAATACGGTTCCAATTCCGTAACCTGTTGAGTATCCGTTTGTTATTAAATATGGGCCTCGTGCTCATCCTGGCAACAGGAACGACCATAAAGAAGCCGTCGAGAGATATCGGAAGAGTTTTCTTTTCTGTTTTATAGCCGTACTACCATGGAAGTCTTTCGCAGAGAGATATGGTAGATGGGCTAGAAGAGCATGACATATACTGTTGTGTCGATATTTTCTCCTCGGACCTTGAAAATTTATGGTGGGGACACGCAAACTTCTCAACAGGCCGTACCAATATCCGCAGCTGGTCTCCAAGGTGAAGAGTCTAGTCGATAGAATAATGTAGGTAAGGGAAGTCGGCAAATTAGATCCGTAACTTCGGGATAAGGATTGGCTCTGAAGATTGAGATAGTCGGGCTTGATTGGGAAACAATAACATGGTTTATGTGCTCGTTCTGGGTAAATAGAGTTTCTATCATTTATGGTAGTTACTTGTTCCCCGGATAGTTTAGTTACGTAGCCAATTGTGGAACTTTCTTGCTAAAATTTTTAAGAATACTAATTGGGTTAAACCAGTTAGTTCTTATTAATTATAACGATTATCAATTAACAATCAATTCAGAACTGGCACGGACTTGGGGAATCCGACTGTCTAATTAAAACAAAGCATTGTGATGGCCCTAGCGGGTGTTGACACAATGTGATTTCTGCCCAGTGCTCTGAATGTCAAAGTGAAGAAATTCAAGTAAGCGCGGGTCAACGGCGGGAGTAACTATGACTCTCTTAAGGTAGCCAAATGCCTCGTCATCTAATTAGTGACGCGCATGAATGGATTAACGAGATTCCTACTGTCCCTATCTACTATCTAGCGAAACCACAGCCAAGGGAACGGGCTTGGAATAATTAGCGGGGAAAGAAGACCCTTTTGAGCTTGACTCTAATCTGGCAGTGTAAGGAGACATAAGAGGTGTAGCATAAGTGGGAGATATTAGATTTCGGTTTGGTATCGACAATGAAATACCACACTACTTTATTGTTTCCTTACTTACTGATTAAATGGAACGTGTATCATTTCCTAGCCATTATACGGATATATTTATTATATCTTATGGTATTGGGTTTTGATGCAAGCTTCTTGATCAAAGTATCACGAGTTTGTTATATAATCGCAAACAAATTCTTTAATGAGAAGATGCATTTATGTATTTTCAATTTGAAAATTTGGTATAACTCCAATTACTCAGGTATGATCCAATTCAAGGACATTGCCAGGTAGGGAGTTTGACTGGGGCGGTACATCTCTCAAATAATAACGGAGGTGTCCCAAGGCCAGCTCAGTGCGGACAGAAACCACACATAGAGCAAAAGGGCAAATGCTGACTTGATCTCGGTGTTCAGTACACACAGGGACAGCAAAAGCTCGGCCTATCGATCCTTTTGGTTTAAAGAGTTTTTAACAAGAGGTGTCAGAAAAGTTACCATAGGGATAACTGGCTTGTGGCGGCCAAGCGTTCATAGCGACGTCGCTTTTGATCCTTCGATGTCGGCTCTTCCTATCATTGTGAAGCAAAATTCACCAAGCGTTGGATTGTTCACCCATGCAAGGGAACGTGAGCTGGGTTTAGACCGTCGTGAGACAGGTTAGTTTTACCCTACTAATGACAAAACGTTGTTGCGACAGCATTCCTGCGTAGTACGAGAGGAACCGCAGGTACGGACCAATGGCACAATACTTGTTCGAGCGAACAGTGGTATGACGCTACGTCCGTTGGATTATGCCTGAACGCCTCTAAGGTCGTATCCGTGCTGGACTGCAATGATAAATAAGGGGCAATTTGCATTGTATGGCTTCTAAACCATTAAAAGTTTATAATTTATTTTATGAACGACAATGGATGTGATGCCAATGTAATTTGTAACATAGTAAATTGGGAGGATCATCGATCACCTGATGCCGCGCTAGTTGCATATAAAAACATTATTTAATACAATGACAAAGCCTAGAATCAATTGTAAACGACTTTTGTAACAGGCAAGGTGTTGTAAGTGGTTGAGCAGCTGCCATACTGCGATCCACTGAAGCTTATCCTTTGCTTGATGATTCGATATATATAATTTATTCTTTATATATAAAAGTATTTTTATATATTTATATAAATATATATCTATACATGGTAATAATATATATATATATAAAAAAAGAATATATTTTATATAAATATGGATAATTTATTTATCCTATATATATTAAATTACGTTTGCTTGAATATTATGATATAACATTATAAATGTGTTAAACTTATATAAATATGAAATATGATACTTGTAAAAATTTTATTATAATATAATATAATATTATACATGAACACACAAAACATTGATATATATGCATATGTGCAAATGTATATATAAAATATTTTTAAAATCAATATACACTTGGGGATATGAATGAAAATAACTTGGAGTGAGATCTCATCGTATGTGGAACTTTGAAGTATTTCTAATATAGAGACTTTTCATTTATAAATATAAATGCAAGAATTGAATATATGGTATATAAAATGACAATATATTATGGATATGGGGAATATTTCCCATATAATACAAATTATAACAGCTGAGCATGATTTGATTATGAATACAGAAAATATAAATATATATATTTTATATACATACAAATATTATGTGTATATTCGTGATAATGTGTTATAATGAATGAAAATAATAAATGACTTGGAGTGTGCGCTCATATATATGTATATATAATAATATATATATTTTATATAAAATATAAAAATATTCAGTATATAGAGACAGAGACTTTTGATTTATATGTATAAATAAGAATTGAACGATTTTTGATATTAAATAAAAATTGAGGAGTTGTTGATATATAAAATATCAATATTATATTTTATATGGATATGGGGAATGTTTCTCATATATAATATAACATTATAACATGAGCATGAATGATTGGATTATAAATACAGAAAATATAAAAATTTATATAATATAAATAGATATAATATGTGTATATGTATGTGAAAGTAAAAGAAAAATACGAACTGATATGATATTTTTCATATGAAATGGGTGGAATAATATCGCTAACTATCAATTAATGTCAATTTGTATAAATATTTATATAAATATCAGAAAGCGTGTTTAAAACCCAACATATATATGGAGTGGGTGGTGTTGTGCGTAATTATATGTCATATGAAAAATTTTTATAATGAAAAGAATTAATTTAATTTCATATGATATGGAGAATATACTTACTAAGCCGGCAATGTCTGTTATTTTATATGAATATATATATATTTCTTAATATATATGAATAATTTTGAAGTGATTTTATAGGATTTTGTATTA
>CM017781.1:48033571-48285179 GCA_008121275.1 Drosophila lowei | reverse complement strand
AAGAAGAAGAATAGGCCCCAATAACTCTCACAAATCATCCCAGTGTGCCATCCTCATCCTCAACGTCAACCTCAACTTCCTCAACCCTTCTAAAAACTAACTTCCCTCTTAGTAACTTATCAGAATGTTAGAGGCCTGCGTAGTAAACTCAGCATTCTTTTCCGGGATAGTGTTTCATTTGCTTCCCACGTTATTGTGCTTACCGAAACCTGGTTAAAGCCGGACATTCTTAGTTCCGAGGTTTTGGCAGGTCGGTACACAACTTTAGAAAGGACCGTTCGTCTCGACGTGCAGGGGGTTCTAATTGCAGTGGACTCTTACTTCACGTCGGAACACTTCACAGTCAAGTTCAACAGGAACTGGAATTCCTGTGTGTAAAACTGATTCTTCCCGCTTTCGCTATATTCACTACTTGCTCGTATATCCCACCTTCTTCGGATATTTCAATTTATGAGCAGCACTTGTCCGCTTTAACCGCTGTTTCTTCCCTCCTAACGCCCCTAAATGCCCGAACACGAAAGACGACCTAAAAGTCTTGTGAACAGGTTATCGGAAGCATGCAACAAAGCCTTCAAGGCAGCATGCCCTCCTAACAAACCAAGGGGAAAAAGCCCCTTGGTGGTCTTCATCTAGGAGCCTTGGAAGGTAGAAAACAAGGTCTATAGATTAGGGACGAAGGAATACACGCTTATTGTATTGGGGCAGCGACCCCACTTTTATAATTAATTATAAATCGGCAGGAGGTTATTGACCTCACGTTAGTGTCATACAAAATGTTAGACACAGCCAAGAGTTGGAAAGTCCTAGTGGACCATTCCTTCTCGGACCACAGGTACATCGAGACGATATTATCCCTCGAGAGCCCTAAACCCTGGAGAAACTACTCCTTCTAACGCCCTATATGCCCGAACACGAAGGCGACCTAAACCGTCTTGTGAACAGGTTATCGGAAGCATGCAACAAAGCCTTCAAGGCAGTATGCCCTCCTAACAAACCAAGGGGAAAAGAAGCCCCTTGGTGGTCAAAACAAGCAGGACTCTCTTCAAGAGAGCCACAAGAGCTAACGAGGATACTCACTCAGTCTAGCACTATATAAAAGAAACTAGGAAAGCAAAAGAGCCTCCTGGCAAAATTTTGCTCGAAATCGAGGAAACGTCGGAGGCCGAAAGACTTCGGTTCTCTCAAAAATACCCTTCGGTAGGTTACCTTAAAAGGAATGATGGTACTTGGATCAACTCCAGTGAGGAGTCCCTACACATTCTAATCGATACGCATTTCCCGGGTGTAAAACCATCGAGCCGGCACACCTCACAAGAGAGATCAGTAAAATCGATGGACCACATCCTTACAAAACGGAACATAAGCTGGGCAGTAAATAGCTTCAACCCGTTCAAATCACCAGGCCCGGACCAGGTTATCCCGGCCCAACTTCAGAAGGCCTGGGATACGGCCCTCAACTGGCTACAATGTATCATCAGGAAGATACTGGCAGTATGTACAATACCACAAGCTTGGCTTAAGGCTAGGATAGTCTTCATCCCTTAAGCAGGGAAAGCCTCACACTCAACCCCAAAAGACTTTAGACCTATCAGTTTATCGTCTTTCCTACTCAAAACTTTTGACAGACTTATCGGGTTACAACTGAGGACAACCATAAGTCCTCAGCTGCATTCAAGTGCACAGCATGCCTACCGGAATGAAGTAATCTCGAGTGTAGAAAAATCTCTGCATCTCAAAGAATACTCATTAATAGCTCTTCTCCATATCGAGGGAGCCTTTAATAACGTCAAGCCGGGAGCCTTTAATAACATCAAGGTGGGAGCCATCACGGAAGCCCTGACTGACCTGGGGGTGGACTGCCACTTGGTGAGGTCATTGATCAATTGCTCATATGCAGACAAGGTATGTCAACAGAGGCACCCGTAAGGTGGGGTCCTGTCTCCTCTTCTGTGGAACATAGCAGTCAATAAGATTCTATGCGACCTGGAAGGGGACCCGCCCCTCAACCCTCCAATACTAAATGGATGTAGGCTCTCCTTCAGAGACAGTGCCAGTTACTTAGGGTTGGTAATTGGAAAAAAGCTTAATTAAGGCTTAAGGCTACGACAGCACTCTATACTTTCAAAAAAGCTATTGGCCTAAAGTGGAGCATGAACCCAAGCATAGTCCAATGGATATATCTGGCAATAATCAGACCTATACTACTCTACGGAGTTACAGTGTGGTGGCCGGCCCCATCGAAAGGACAATCACCAAACAGCTGGGCAAAGTTCAGCGAACCGCCGCCCTATGCATCAGTGGAGAACCACTCCAAATGATGCGCTAAATGCCTACAGAGCTTTGACCTTGCAGGAAAAGAGCGGGCAGAAATGGCAGCAATACGTCTGAGAGACTCCGACCAATGGGCATCACAGCACAGCACAATTGGTCACTCATTCATATTAAATATTAGCAATATCGTCCACACAAAATACACACAGATACTCCTTTCAACACAATTTTCCCTCACAGAGACGAATGGCTCGATGGACTCCCAGGCGGATGGGGCCATAAGCATCTTCACGGATGGATCGAAGCTGGACGGCAGGGTCGGAAGAGGAATCTACTCCGAACAGCTAAGCATAAGGCACTCCTTCAGGCTCCCAGATCATTGCAGCGTCTTCCAAGCGGAAGTTACAGCAATCAGGGAGGCTCTGAACTGCCTTCAAACGGTTACCGCCACGGCAACCCAGCTAAACATCTATAGCGACAGCCAAGCTGCGATAAAATCACTTAATGCGATTTCTTCGAACTCGGCTACTGTGGCAGACTTCCGCAAATCTCTCTTCACAAGATGGCTCAGTAATTTGCTATTAGCCTTATATGGGTCCCGGCCCGGGGACGGTGGTGCTATTATGGCGGACGAGTTGGCCAGATCTGCTGCACAACCCACCTTCTCCAAGATAAAGGTGGATGTTGCATACCTATGGCCACCTGTAAACTTATCATAAAAGAACAGCAATACAAGCGACTTGACAGACGATAAGTGGCGAATAGGGCCACGATGTCGCATAACTCGGCTAACATGTCCGACCATGAATAAGAAACGCACCTCTGGGCTCTGCACTAGGCGGGAAAGGTGCAGCGCAGTCATACGTTCCCTCACGGGACATTGGCTAATAGCCACCCACGCTAAAGGCTGGTTACCCCACATAATGATTTCTGCCGCGGCTGCGGGACGAGGACGAGGAGGGAGACAGTGGAACACACCTGTTCTGCTCTTGTCAGCCTCTCAACGAAGGCTACAACATAGGCTCTGCCTTTCTAACTGACATTTCGGAGATGTCTACACTATATCACAGAAAGATCGCTAACTTTATAAGAGCATCTGGTTGGGACAACTTTTTTACATGAAGATCTCATTTCTTTCCAGGAAGGGAATGATCCCAAGCGATCAAACAAAAACGTTTCGTTCTCTTTCGTAGTGATCAGACGCGTTTTTGTTTTGCGCTCCGCATTTTTTTCCTTTTGTTTTGAATAAACGGCCGGTGTTTTCCTAAAAACTTTAATTAACTTCCTAACCAGCCTACAATCTGGAAACCTATTCTATTCCGCGAGTGCATGCCCTTTGATTTGTGTTAAAACATTATTTAACTTTTTATTTTCGGCGTCGGCTTGTCGTGTTTGTGTTGTTGCAGTGAGTGAGTACGCATTACATTGCATTACAGTCCGCTCTCGTCTTGTGTAGCTTTTTTGTATTATCCTCTCTCCTATCACCTAAGCTTAAATAACCGTTCTTTCTCTCTCGCTCTCGTAACTTTCTGTTCAGTAGCCTCTCTCTCTCATTAGCTGCTGCTGCGTAACTGTTCTCCTCTCCTCCTATTAGCGTTTGTCTGGCACACTGGTTTGATAGCCATTTGTTTTGATATATTATTTGATTTTAATTTTGTTCAAATTTTTTATTATGGAGTTTTCTGTTGTCTGTGCCAAAAAATCATGCAATAAGCAGATCACCCACAATCAGCCGATTATCCCCTGCTGGCTCTGCGACAGCGTAGTGCACGCAAAATGCGCTGGATTTTCTGGCCTTGTGGGTGATGCCATTTCAAAGCGTAATGGTTTGCACTACAGTTGCGAGGCATGCCGTGCGGTTGAGACTGACATGGTAATATTTATGAGGCAGACGCGGAAGGGCTTTTAAGGAGCTGACCGTTGGCTTTAAAAGCAGTACGATCGGCTCCTAGCCATGGAGTCTCAGTTTGGCAGTCTGCAACTGCTCGATGAGTCTCCGAGGCGTAAAAAGGTCACTCCGCAGGATCTGCAAGTGCCAACCGTCACTCAGCCGCTCGCGGCCGAAAAACTGACTCCGACCACTCAAAGTGTGCAGCAGCTGATTTCGTTTGCCACCCCAAGAGCAACGACGGCTGCTGGCGATGCAGATTCGGTAGCCGAATTCATCGCCTCGGAGAACGTGCAGCCAAGTACGTCTGTAGCGTCCGTGTCCGTGGTGTCCGCAATCGTTAGTTGTCCCGTCCATACCGATCCCACCAGTGATTAGAAGTTCCGGACCTCCGGATATTGTCACCACAGGTACTAGGCCTGTGGTGCCCAAATACTGGTGGGAGTCCCACCAAAACGACAAGTTTTTGTCTCACGGCTGGCCCCTGACCTCACATCGAATGATGTAACTGCTTTTATTCAAAGCAGAATAAAAGCCGTGGGTTTAAAGGTGGAGAAGTTTAATTTCTCTTATGCCAGGGAGATATCTTCGTTCAAGATAAGTGTCTCCCAACTCACTTTGACACCATTTGCTCTGCCAAATTTTGGCCAGAGCATTTGGTGGTGAAGGAGTTTAAGGCAAAGAAGAAGAATAGGCCCCAATAACTCTCAAATCATCCCAGTGTGCCATCCTCATCCTCAACGTCAACCTCAACTTCCTCAACCCTTCTAAAAAACTAACTTCCCTCTTAGTAACTTATCAGAATGTTAGAGGCCTGCGTAGTAAACTCAGCATTATTTTCCGGGATAGTGTTTCATTTGCTTCCCACGTTATTGTGCTTACCGAAACCTGGTTAAAGCCGGACATTCTTAGTTCCTAGGTTTTGGCAGGTCGGTACAAAACTTTTAGAAAGTACCGTTCGTCTCGACGTGCAGGGGGTTCTAATTGCAGTGGACTCTTACTTCACGTCGGAACACTTCACAGTCAAGTTCAACAGGAACTGGAATTCCTGTGTGTAAAACTGATTCTTCCCGCTTTCGCTATATTCACTACTTGCTCGTATATCCCACCTTCTTCGGATATTTCAATTTATGAGCAGCACTTGTCCGCTTTAACCGCTGTTTCTTCCTCGCTATCTGATAAAGATCGTATGATAGTTCTTGGTGACTTCAACTTACCAGGAACTGTTTGGTCTTCGGTAAACGAGTCTAGTAACCTAGTGCCCATGTCACGACATGACTTTTGTTGACGTCTTTGCTTGACCGTGGCCTGTCTCATCTCAATCATGCGAAAAGTTCCTTGGGTCGATTGCTTGATCTGTGCGTTGTATCGGATCCGACCATAGTGTTGTTAACCCGAGCCCTTCCGCTCACTATACCTGAAGACGCCTACCATCCTACTTTCGAGGTGTCGCTAGATATAGGACCAACTGTATTGGATCGGTCGAGTAGACTACCTGAACGTGTCCGCTGCTTTCGTAAAGCCGAGTTTGCGAAGCTTAATAACCTCATTAGGATTTTGATTGGTCCGCTTTGTACTTGTGCACTGATGTCATAAAGGCACAAACATCTTTACAATGCTCTTGGCACATTTTTTTTATTCTTGTGTCCCGCTTTCTTGTCCGATTAGATCTGGAAAACCCCCTTGGTTTACCAAAGAGTTATCCAGTCTATTCTGAGGAAAGCTACTCTGGTCATCCGTACCCATACGGTTTACCGAGGTCGAACGGCATTTTCAGTCCCTTGTTAAATGAATGTTCTCTACTTCATGATCTTCGACTAGTTAAGCCGGTGTTTTCACCGGGTCCAGACGGGGTTCAGGTTGTGTACTCAGGTACTGCGCCGAGGCTCTGTGTGGACCTTTGCTTAAACTATTCACCCTGTCCATTGATTCTTCTTGCTTCCCCGATCTGGAAGGAATCGTTTATAATTCCTCTCCATAAAAAGGTAGCAAGTCTGATGCAAAAATTATAGAGGTATAGCAAAGTTATCCGCTATCCCTAAAATGTTTGAGAAGGTTTTAACTCCCGCACTTGCAACATCTCTGCAAGTCACTTATATCTCCAACTCAGCATGGATTTATAAGGCGGCGATCAACCACCACGAACTTGTTAGAGTTTACCTCTTTCATTATTAAAGGCTTTCAAGGTAACTTACAGACGGATGTTATTTACACCGACTTCAGTAAAGCATTCGACTCTGTAAACCATTCCCTTCTAGCACATAAACTTGACCTTCTAGGGTTTCCGCCCAACCTCCTGAGATGGATTTCTAGCTATCTTTGTTCCAGGTCTCAAAGAGTCCTCTTCAAAAACTCCCTCTCTTCACCAGTAAAGGTTTCTTCGGGAGTACCACAGGGCAGCCATCTAGGCCCCTTTACTCTTCACACTCTTTATTAATGACTTGCCTTCGGTATTAACATATTCTCGAGTACTTATGTATGCGGATGTTGTTAAACTCTGTGTCCAGTATAAGGACATTTCATTTCATTCTCGCTTGCAATCCGATCTCAATAACTTTCAGTCATGGTGTTGTGCAAACTTGTTACAACTTAATGCCGCGAAATGCAAAGTAATGACATTTCATCGTTCTAGCCCCTTGTTGGCTCCCTATACTCTATGTGGCGGTTCTCTTGAGAGAATTACCCTGGTGAATGATCTTGGTGTCTTATTAGACGCAAAGTTAAAGTTTTCCGAACACATTTCTACCATGGTAAATAAGGCCATGGGCGTGCTTGGGTTTATAAAGAGGTGGTCAAAAGAATTTGACGACCCTATATAACAAAGACTCTCTATACTTCGCCAGTTCGTCCGATTTTAGAATACGGCTCCTGTGTATGGTGCCCTCAGTACAAAGTACACCAGGACCGTATAGAATCAGTACAGAAAAACTTTTTACTCTTTGCTCTGCGGGGCCTTAACTGGGATGCGGGTGTAAGACTCCCATCTTACTCTAGTAGACTTCTATTAGTAAACCTCCCATCCTTAGTTAACCGTAGAAAATGCTTGGTGTGATATTTATGCACAACTTGATCAGGGGTGACATAGACAGCCCTGATCTGTTGAGCCGCATAAACTTCACGATTCCTATTAGACTGACTAGAAATTTTATACCGTTGTTCCTTCCACTTTGTAGATCGAATTATTCCTTGCATGAACCGTTTAGGGTCTTATGCTCGGATTATAATTCCCTACCATATTATATCCACCACTAATTCTCTTTCTCTTATTAAATTACTAATCCTTACACACCTTTCAACCGCCTCTAATTAGTAACCTAGAGGTATTTGTATTTTGATTGCATGCTTAGAACCGATTTGGTAAGTTTAGTGCTAATTTTCCTCGAATGTTAGTCTAACAGCTATCTTTCCTGCATGCTCCCGTTCGGCATGGCTACGCGCCGCGCGTTATGCGGCAGCGCCCCTTGGTCGGTTGGGCGGGAGGAGGGCTGCGTTTTGCCTGGGATCCGCGCGTAACAGCCTTCTGCTGGTTTTAAAATTTTAATTTTTTTGCAGTAACTGCATCGCCACTTGAAAGATGCAGTCATTGCATGTCAACGTCCAACGAAAGGAGTGGATCGTTTGCTATGGGCAAAGATAATGATACTGTGACAGTTGGCGATGCTCCATCTGGTGAAAGGGTTAGTGCGAACACAGCCAGCACCCAATTCCCTGCATCGCGGATTTCCTTCATGAGGCTGAAGGCTAGAGCCATTTTCAATAGGCTAGAGTCCATACGCACAGAGATGGATCGTGAAAAGCGGCGCCAAATGGATGAATATGATCTGTGAGGATTGTTGGACTCATTGACGGAGCTGAAATCTAATTTGGTTGTGGCACACACCAGTTTGGACGAAGCGGATTTTAAGTCCATGTCCAGTGAAATACCAGGAAAATTCAACTCGTCTATTTTATCATTAAGTACCATTCTACAGCGTGAGCTGGGCAAGCGTTCGCAGCCCACGCATTGTTCCACGTTTCAAATGAACACAAGTGAATCCCAATCCATTATGTACATGGCCAATATATCGCGCTTGCTACAACTGCAGCTTCCCAAGCCTATACAGAGTGGACAAGCTTCTATTCCATTTTATTTTATTTTATTTATTAAATTAACAAATTATCTGTTAATAATGGTACTTAATTACAAAAGGAGGAAAAAAGAGAAGTTAAAAGTTAGTGTTCGGAGCAGAACCCAGCCGATTAGCTGCTTGCCAAATAGCACCTAATTCTTGGCCCTCAGCGGCTTTGCGCTTTGCGCTTTATAATTATGGCTAAACGCCTCTGCCAGCTCGCTCTTCGGCATAATCCGCTTTGCGTCTGCCTACCGATTCTGCCGAAAGAAGCTGCGCTTAGCGATCGGACGGCGACAATGTAAAGGGCAGGCAAGCCACACTTGCAATTTGGATGTCACGCATTAAAGTACATATCGTAATTTTATTTCTGCGCCGAGTTTTATTTAATTCGAAATAATTAGTCGGCCGATTGGGGATAAAAAACATTATCTCCACATAAAATTTGGTGACCCGGCGTGATCTCTGAGTTGCAGTGTCAATTAATAATCGTTCGCGGTCGACATTCATTAGCCTTAGCAAATTTTCGGCGTTTAGGCACAATTTGGTGCTAATACATTCGTACATACACGCATTGCTGGCTATTCGTTTCCCTGTCGCGACAATTCGGTCAGTGCAGTGCAGTAGGCAGTGCAGTGAACTCACAAATACACACAAGCGGAATACAAAGCGGAATCGGACAGCTCGCACAGCCGCACAGCTAAACGCATCAGCTGTAATCCCTTTGCTCGCGGTTCCCACGTTTATACGTGTACAGGGTGTCTTTTTCGGTCGTGCTGAGTGACTCTTTGAAAACCTCAACATGGCAGCAACTGATACACCAATGTCGCGAACGCAGCAATGCCGAGTGATGTAGGAAGGTCTACAAGCACAAGGCCGAGTCCATCGCGCGCCAACTAAAGGCCATGGATCGCTTTCTCAACAAGGAAGAGCTTGCCGAGTTAGATGAGGCAGAACTTCAAAACTCGCTTAGAGCAAATCGAGCGAATGAATGCGGATTTCGATGCCGCTCAAACGAGCCTAGAAAGGCTGGATTTGCTGCAGTTAGCCCATGATGCCCGACTGGACTTTTCGAATGTTTATGTGAAGGTCAGGTCCAGGCTGTCGCGGAATTGATGGCTGCTCGCACGGTTAATGCTGCTCATTCAACGGGTCGGCAAACTCTCGAGGAGAACCGTCTTTGTTCGCCTATAATGTTATAGGCCGTTCTCGAATGCCCGAGTTGCAGCTTCCGCGATTCGGTGGGAACTACATGGATTGGCCAGAATGTTCGATGATCTCGACAATGGTGCAAAAAGACCATCGTATACCAATCATCGAAAAACTCCAATATCTTCGTGGATGTCGGAGATGGTGCTGCGCTGGATACGATTCGTTCCTTGGAGCTTTCTGAGGAAAATTACGACAAGGCGTTGAATTTACTAAAGTTGCGATTCGATAATAAACTGGAAGCATTTTCAGGCACACGTCAAGGCTATTTTCGGGCTGCAAGGGGTGGCAGAAGGGCTCGGCTATCGGCTTTGCGCGCGCTCAGCGACAAAAAAATTCAACTTGCGTGCACTTCAGACCTTGGCGACCCGCAGGAGATTTCGGATGGATTGCTGATCTTCATCATAGGCACGAAACTGGACCACAAAACAACGGAGAAATGGGAAGAGAACTTGCCGACCTCAGGATTGTCTCGGTACAAGATGGCCTCAATCTTGGAAGCGAGATGTCGGATGCTGGAGAATTTGGGATCAGCCATGGCAACAAGTCCTAATCAACAGGTGGGAGAAGGCAAACCTATAACCCTTATCACCTCCAGTAACGACCATCCTGGACCCCACAAACCATTGCAATTCCTCCGAGCATTACATATCTAATAGTCAGGCATTCCTGAATCTCTCTGCGTTTGAACGGTACAAAGAAGCAAAGAAGAGCCGCTTGTGTTTGAACTGCCTCAACAAAGGCCATGAATTGCAGAGGTGCAGGTCAGGACTTTGCAGGCATTGCCAGGCCAAACATCACACGCTACTCCACATCCCATCGGGAACTGGTGCTTCATCTTCCTCTTCACCGACCGAGGAATCGATCCAGCAAGAGGCCGCGACTGTTTCTAGCAAGCGGATGTTCAGCCCTCCCCTCGATCCAGAAACCTCAGCCTAGCCAGAACGTGTTGCTACCTAACTGCCCTCGTCCATGTAACAGATCGTTATGGAGCACTTATCCCATGTCGTGCCATTTTGGATTCTGCATCACAGGCAAACTTTGTAACATCTAGACTTGCTAATCAGTTGCAGTTGGATCATCGTTCGTCTTATGTTAACATCTCCGGTATCGGAGATTCCATTCTACCTTCGAGCAAGTCTGTACATATAGTTGTACAATCCCAAGACGCAAGCTATCGAGCTTCCTTCGCTGCAATTGTGACCAACTCAATTACGGAAATGCAGCCTAACTTCGGCCTAGACGCAAAGGATTGGCCAATGCCGAATAATCTAAAACTAGCTGATCCTAATTTCTCCAAGCCCCAACGTATCGATCTGTTGATAGGTTCTGGTTTGTTCTTCGATTTAATGTGCGTCGGACAGATTCGCCTATCAGACCAATTGCCAACATTGCAGGAGACAAAACTTGGTTGGATAGTGTCAGGAAGCATTGTGTAGGCCGTCTAACCCGGGAATTGTAGTGACCAATATCGGTGCGTGGGTGAACTGTCTAGGTATAAAAACACAAGCCCGGCGATTTAATATAACTCTTTTTTATTAGCTGCGCGTCTGTCTCTCACAATCGCCATTTACAAAGTGAACTTACTCTATTATCGATGTTTCTTATCCGATATCTCACTATTGGTATTTCCCGCCGAGTGTATCGATGGTGCGGTAAATACCAATGCGCGCTGTATGCTATTTTAAATACTAGTTGAATGCCTCACTAATTATTACCTTGCTACAATTCGGCCATCCTGACCGGAGTGCTCCTGAACTCCTTACATTTAAGTTAGTTTCTAGATAGGTGGATTTATTACAGTTGGGTGTGGGTTTACTCTTAACATTCTAAGTTTACGTATTACAATAATTTTCTTCATTTTGATTCCCTGTGACATTTGCATTATTACCATTTTCAATCCACGGCTTCATATTTGCCACCGCCCAAACTCCTTTATACGGGATCCTTGATTGTTGAAACCCCTCTACATCTTCTAGCGAATACCTATCATTTTTTAACACCTTTGATATCTTATAAGGTCCTTTTTGAACTTCGGGATAAGCTTTTTAGACACCCCCTATATGAGTGTCGAAAATTCTCACCATAACTAGATCATTATCTACGTACACGTGTGGCTCCCTTCGCTTTGAATCTGCTGCTTGTTTGTTATAAGACTGTATTTTTTCCTGATGAGTGCCTGCTACTGCTCTAATCTTTTCTAGATCCCTTGTTGCCCGTTGTTCGGTTAGTTCGTCTAGATGATCTTTTAGTAAAATCTGAAACCTTTCCTTTTTGTACGACCCCAAACAACATTCTACTCGGGTGTTCATTAATTGTTCTTTGAATTGTTTGTTCACCGCGTGTTCTACTGTTTCTACTACCATATCCCAATGTAATCCTTTTTCCGGGTCAACAAGACGGAAAATCATGGGTCCCAAACTTCTGTTCACCCTTTCTACCTGCCCGTTGGCCTGTGGCGACCCTGTTGCTATCTTTACGTGTTTAACATTGCTCTGTTCTAAGAATTCTTCAAACTCTTTTGACGTGAAACAGCTTCCTCTGTCTGACACAATGCATCTGGGTCTACTGTAAGCTCGGAAATAATCTTTCATTGCAATCACTGCTTTCTTTGTGCTGGTGGTTTTGGTCGCATAAAGTCTTACGAATTTTGTGATCGCGTCTATTATTACTAAAACATGTTTGTTGGCCCTGCCCGTTGTCGACTGGTCAGAAATGGTCAATATGTACCACTTCGGATGGTCCAATGCCCTTTTGGATGAAGGTGGGAATCCTTCCTCTTTTCCATGCTTCGCTGAGTACGCTATGCATTTTAGACAATTTTCTATGTGTCGATTGGCTTTACACCTAACGTTTGAGATCCAGTAGCTTTTGCGATATAAAGCGTCGGTCATCTTGTCTATACCGACGTGCCCTAGTTCATCGTGGTACATCCAGAAACCCAGATTCCATTTCTCGGGTACGCAGAATAGGATAGTATTGTTATCTTTTTCCTGTATATTATTCCGTTTCTCATCTCATAATGTTTGTGTTCTGATTTCTGTAACGTTTCTCCAGCTCCATCAGTTTGTTATCTCTGTTTTATATAATTAAATTTTCTTCAAAGGTGTTTGTGTCTACCGTGAGTATCTGAATGGCTCTGCTTAGCGCATCTACGTATTGCATTCTGCTTCCTGACCTGTGTTCTAATTGTAGTCATAATTTTGTAACTCGAACGCCCAAAAGTAATGCGTGAGATTGAGTTCTTTTTGTTTAGAGTCATAGTTAGCGCGTTGCAGTCTGTCACTATTTTGAAGGGTATGCCTTGCACGTATACTCTAAACCGTTGTAGTGCATAAATTATCGCTAAACTCTCCAGTTCAAAGCTGTGGTATTTTGCTTCGGTAATTGTTGTCCGCTTGGAGAAATAGAACACCGGGTGCATTCTGCCATCACCCTTCTTCTGCATTAGAATTGACCCGAAACCTAACGAACTTGCATCGCAATGTAATTCTGTCGGATCTCTGATAACGTAAAGTGCCAAGATCGGTGCTTCCAACAAATTACCTCTTGAGTTGTTCGAAACATTCTAGTTCTATGATACCGAATTCAAACTTCCTGTCTTTTTTACCAAATCATAAAGGGGCTTAGATTTCGTAAAAAATCTTTTACGAACCGTCTAAAGTAAGAACATAACCCTAATTGACTCTGCAATTCGTTCGTTTTCGGGCGGGACTGGGAACCCTTTACTGCCTGTAATCCTTCGTATCTGGTTTAATTTTGTTACCCGATATGGAATAGCCCAGGTACTTAACTTCTGACTGTAAAATTCGCATTTTTCAATCCTTAATTCAAGTTTATTCTCTACCAATCGTCTCATCATTCTTGTAAAATTTCCCATGACTATCACTATCTTTTGTTGCTACCATAATATCGTCCATGTATATTATAACTTTGTCTTCTGTTACCATGTCTGCAAAAATTTTGTTTGTGAATCTTTGAAACACCGCCGATGCATTTCGTAACCCGAACGGCATCCTTTTGACCATTCGTATTTGTCCCATGGGGGTCGTGAACGATGTGTATTTAACTGAATCTTTATGCATAAATACGTGGAAGTATCCATTCTTCAGGTCTAACTTGGTGAAAGTCTTTTCCCTGACAGTTTATCTAGTAGGTCGTCTATAAGAGGTGTTGGGTAATTGTCCTTTATCATTCCTTTATTAAGTGTGCGATAATCGACGCACAGTCTCAACTCTCGAATTCTTTTTTCTATAGGCGAAACGTATTCTGACTCACTGGTTCTGATGGAACCTTTTTCTGTGTAATCGTCTATCATTTTTCGTATTGGGCTTTTAACAATAAACAGTCTTCTAGGTGGGCAATGAAACGGTTTTTCGTGTTCGAAATTCAACTTCATTTCCCATTGGTTTGCAATTTTGGTCTTTCTGCGTTTACATACGCTTTCCTAAACATGTATTTAAGTCGTCCTGCGAGTTCTGGCTACAATCTGTCCCAACTTTCAACTCCCAATCGTTTTCTTTGACTGGATACTGGCTTGGTAGTTCGTTGAAATTGGCTTTTACGGTCTCGCAGGTATCGCTGTCTTCCAGACACTCAACCATTGCAGAACACTCATTTTCTACCTTGCCTTCCTTTCTACTTCATGCTCGTTCTCTTTACCACCCTCATCTTTTGTTTCACACTCATATTCTCCTAAACGCTCATTCTCTATTCCACACTCATTTTTTCTTAAACACTCATTTTTTATTTCACACTCATTTTCTTCTAAACACTCATTTTCTCCTAAACACTCATTTTTTATTTCACAGTTTTTGTCTCACTTCCTTCTCCTTGCAAATGTCACTTACAATTTTAAATTTGCATAAATTCGGACCGACGCCTAACACAGCCTCATATCCCATCGACTCGTCTGCCACTACTAGTAATTCAAACAAATTCGATTTTTCTTAAAATTACAAAACTGGGTTTTTTACCAAAAATGTTAAGTTTGCTATTGTTTAGTCCAACATTAAGCGTAATCCGCATTTTTATTCAAAATAAATTCAATTTCTCTGTTTTGTTGTCTTTGTTAAACTTTTATAAACTTAAATCATCTTCTTTTTATTTCATTCGAACTTAATCGTGAGCGCTCTTCCGTATTTATTTAGATTATTTTCCGACTGGTGCTCTAGACATGATAACGTTATAAAACTTATTTCTGCTCCCGAGGATGAGGCAATTCAGGACAAGCATTTGTTATTGCAGCATCTACACCCATGGATATATTAACCAGTATATGTAATCGTTATGTACCTTGTACAACCCGAAGTCACAGTGTGACACCTGGTGACTGATGCTGCCAGGCATCCGGAACCACCCAACCTTTCGCGTCTGGTTTGCGGCACTCCCCAGCCACGTGGCCCAAAGAGTTGCAGTTGTAGCAGCGATGGGTGTTGGCGAGACTCAGTGTTTGCCCCTTCAGTTGAACCGTAAAAAACAGGCAGGCATGATCTTCTCGAACGCCTTGAAATAGTTGATATGGAAACACCAAAGCACTGCATGTGGGCTTGCCTACGCAGGCCTACATCTGGGATACCTTCGATGACTCCGTCAATAAACCGATGACGTCGTCAATGACTGCGGGATGCCAGCGACACTTTGGCGTTGATAGATCATCGAGAATCTACGTCATGATGCCCAAAAAACGGGACTCGAACTTGCCGACGGAGCAACAGTTTGCTTTCCTTGGGATGGAAATGTCTTCCATGACGTTCAACAACTGATCGATTGGCAACGACATTCCGCCGTTACTCGAATGCAGCCACACCAATGCTTTGTCCTTAATACTTCGACATTAGCAGCACTTAGTACTTCTCATCCTTCCTCAGTTTGTTCACTTTTGCGATGGCCTTAAACTGCGTCGATCCAAGTTGTGACGTCATCGTTGTTTCCAGATGGATACGAACTGATATGTTGGCAACATGTCTTTGCAGAGGCATTTAGCAACATGACGCCAGCGTCATTGTTGGCGGCTGGTGTTGTGTTCTCTCCTCTCCCTTCCTTCTCCCTCTCGCTCTGCAGCTTCAGCAGCTCGATTTGCAATTTTAACATTTCAACCTCTGCTCGATATTCGCCGTGGTTGTTGTTGTGCCCAGGCGCTTGCGGTGCTTTTTCGTTCTTCTCTTTGCGTTCGCTCTTCGTCGAGTCTTGATCTGCGGCTGCCTCCCAGGAAAAAACTCGTTCTCGGATATGTTTCGGCTGCCGACCACCCCTGTCCCCGCAGGGCCACTGGTATTTCGTTAAGTCTCGCTGCCATGGCATTTCTTTGCTTCCACCATTGGTAGATTGGGGGACTCGCCATCCGCGCAGCTGGGCGGCCGAGAACTCCTCCGTGCCGACCAAGTCCGACATCCTTTTTTCAGCGATGGCGTCTTCGACGGACGAGAAAAAGAAAAATTTTCGCTATTTTTTTACTGGCGGCGGTTGATCCTATCCCAATTTCTCAAATTGTAGGCCGTCTAACCCGGGAATTTAGGGCAACCAATATCGGTGCGTGGGTGAACTGTCTAGGTATAAAACACAAGCCCGGCGATTTGATATAACTCTTTTTATTACCCACCTCTGTCGGAGATCCATCGCCATTTACAAAGTGAACTTACTCATATTATCGATGTTTCTTATCCGATATCTCACTATCCGTGAAGAGCATTCCCGCCGAGTGTATCGATGGTGCGGCTAAATTACCAATGCGCCGACAATCCCATTTTAAATACTAGTTGAATGCCTCACTAATTATTACCTTGCTACAATTGCAAGCTCGGAGAATAAGCGTGCAGTTTTAGCCGCTTTTGAAAATTCCTCTTGCATCTCTATTGACGATTTTCGACCCACAACGCTGGAATACCAAAAATTAGAGCAGCAATGCAGGAAGCAGCTGCTCCAGTGCCAGGTGCAAGTGGAAAAACTGCGATCGGAGAATCAGGGACTGCAGCGCGAACTTTTCGATATATTAAAAGCCTACATATCCACTCTAAATGAAATTCAACTTTCAACAAATGACCCGCACATTGACAAATTTCCTGCCATTCTATGCAATTACAGAGGTTCCCGATGATCAAGATGTAATCACGACAAGCCGCCTTCGTAAAGAAGCGCCGATTGCTGCATTCGACGATCATCCCAGCGTAGCCGCCAGCTGCGCCCAAGCAAGCATCGCCAAGAGGGCCGTTGGAAAAATAGCGGTTCTGCCCCTTCAGGATGGATCTGTTGAAAGCCTTTGCCTTCCAACGGGGGGTGAATGTTTGGAGCAGAACCCAGCCGATTAGCTGCTTGCCAAATAGCACCTAATTCTTGGCCCTCAGCGGCTTATTTTGTTTGTTACTTATGTCTATGTCACTCATTTGTTTGTTAAAGTGGTGCGCTTGCACCCTGCTAAACGCTCTCTGCCAGCTCGCTCTTCGCTATCTCCGCTTTGCGTCTGCCTACCGACTCGTGCCGAGCAAGCTGCGCTTAGCGATCACGACAATGTAAAGGGCAGGCAAGCCACACTTGAATTTGGATGTCACGCATTTTAAGTACATATCGTTTATTTATTTCTGCGCCGAGTTTTATTTTAATTCGAAATAATTAGTCGGCCGATTGGGGATAAAAAACATTATCTCCACAGTTAGTTAAATTTAAGTGATTATAAATATTGCAAGCAATTAGTTTAAGAGACAGTTCAGGGGATAGGGTATGACAGAGGGAGTTATAATTATGGCATAAAACCCTAAAAAGGTTCATGTTCGGCATAATTAGACCTACATATGGGTAAACGGATAGGCCTAAAAGTACGGGTAGGTCTAGATGGGACGGCCCAGTCAATCTGACCCAAGAGAGTTTGGGAGTCAACAATCCCGAGAAGGAGCTTGTGCACGAACATTACGCCATTGCATATTCTACGATGGTGCAACGACGGCAGATCAATAAGATTTAGTCTATACCGGTAGGGTGGCAAGATTCTACCCGAGTCCCAGTTAAAGTTACGAAGGGAAAAAATTAAAAATTGCTTTTGCACGGATTCAATAACAACCTGCTGCTCTTTATACTGTGGGCTCCAAACACAAGAACAATACTCCAATATAGGACGTACTAACGAGATATAAAGTTGTTTCGTTACGTAGGGGTCGTCAAACTCCTTGGACCAACGCTTGATGAACGCTAAAACACCCTTAGCTTTATTTACTGTTGCAGCTATATGGCTGTTAAAACACATCTTATGATCAAAAAGGACTCGAGGTCATTTGAACTCGAAATTCGCTCGGGGACATGATTTCCTAGAACATATGAGACAAAATGTGGAGCGCGACGGTAAAATGTCATAAGTTTGCATTTATAAAGGTTCAGAAAAAGAAGATTAGTTGAACACCACCAATAGTAGTTCACTTAGATCCAGTTGAAGGCGTGTGTGCAAATACCAATCAGAGTAAGGCAGACAGATTTTAACATCATCAGCATACATTAGTGTAGTAGAGTATGCTATAACTTGAGGAAGGTCATTCACAAATAAAATAAACAGAAGCGGGCCCAGATGAAGTCCCTGTGGCACACCTGAAGTAACATTAACAATATTTGACAACACATTAGAAAACAAAACACGTTGAGTACGGTTAGAAAGATAGGACAACCCTAATAAGGAGATCTTGTGAATAAGCAGAGCATGGTTCACAGAATCGAATGCCTTGCTGAAGTCCGTAAAAACTACATCCGTCTGCAAACCACTTTGAAAACCGCGGTGGATTAGGTTAGAAAACTCAAGAAGGTTAGTCGATGTTGAACGATGTCTGAAAAAACCGTGTTGCGGCGGAGATATCAAGCTGCAACAAAGATGTTGCAGTTGCCGGGTGACCAGGAACTCAAGAAGCTTCGGGATGGCGGAAAGCTTTGCAATACCACGATAGTTTTCAATATTTGATCTTGAACCTTTTTTATGAAGCGGAATGATGTAGGACTCATTCCAAATTACTGGGAGACAAGACTGTTCCAAAGAGAGGTTGAAGAGAAAGATCAAGGGTTGGCAAAGGGACTGGGCACAGTGTTTTAAAATACAACTTGGTACATTATCTGGACCCGCAGAAAACGATATGTCCATAGATGACAAACCTTCCAGAACAACGCTTTCCTCGAAAATAGGTAAAAAAATTGCTGTTAGCGTGAGGTAGATGGTAGGGATACGGAGTGGATGCATTGTAAATATGAGACGAGTACGTTGTTTGGAAAAAGGTAGCGAATAAATTTGCAATACCAACAGCAGAAGCTTCTGTTTTGTTCTGGTAATGAAGGGACGGAGGAAAAGCGTTTGACTTACGCTTAGAGTTAACGAACGAATAGAATTTTTTAGGATCACTACGAAAGTTTCTACTACATTGTGAAAGGTAATGATTATAACACTGACTATTAACGGCAAGGAACAGGGAGCGAGCGGAGGAGTATAGAGCTAATGTCGAAGTGGAGCCCGACTTCTGGTACTTTTTATAGAGCCTGGATTTATTATTTTTTAAGTATGACAAATACTTGGAGAACCAGGAGGCTTGGACGATACGGGTACAATGATATCTGGAACAAAAAGTATTAAGGGCGGAGTAAATAGAGCTATAAAACGAGTTAACAGTTGCGTCTATGTTCGGTTATGAATAAAGAAACGACCAATCGACACGCGAGAGATGTAGATCTAAATCGATAAAGTTTGTTTTGCGAAAACACTTTATGTGGCAAGGAGCCATGGAACTGTCAGCACAACCAGATCGGGTACACTCAAGGGATATCGACAAAGTTTGATGGTAAGGATCTTCAGGGAATGATATTGGGCCTGCTCTGGATAACGTAGCAAGAGAAGCATCGTTAAAAACATGAGGTCAAGAAGTCTGTCCCTAATGTTTTTAACGGCATTAATTTGGACAAGGGAAATTTCCGTTAGCCCATTGATAAAGTCATTGTGGCAATTGGGAATCAACAGGTTAGCGTCATCGTAAGGCAGAAAGAAAGAAATGGGAGGTTAAAGTCCCCCATGACAATAATTTGATCATTGCAACCTAATGCAGATACGACAGTATTAATTGCTGAGAGGTGGTTTAAGTAAATCTCAGCATCAGACCTGGGAGGAATGTAGGAGCAGGTTAAATAGAAAAATGCCGAACCAACACGAACTTTGACTGCAACAAATTCAATTCCATGGATGTTATTGAATGGGAATAACTCAGATGAGAAAACAGATTTGACTGCAATCAGAACCCCACCTGCAAAAAGATGGGCGATCCATTCTATAAATAGTGTAATTATCAATGAAAATTTCATGGTCATTGATAGAAGACTTAAGCCAGGTTTCGGTAAAAGCAATTGCATTGAAATCAAAAGACGCACTATTTGTATGAATTTGACGCAATTTTCCCAACAAACTGCGAACGTTCTGATAGTGAATAGAAAAATGGTACATCAGTTTTTTCGAGCAGCAGGTACACCCATTCCATCGCAATCTCTCAGAAGACCATAATAAGACCATAATGCTGTCGGACCTAAGGATCGGATTTTGGAACGCCGTAGCCTGGCTCATAATACTAATAAGCTGGCTCTATTTTTACAGCGTCATAACATTGACATCATGTTGGTGGCTGAAACCTACTTATACCCAGGAAAAAAACTACACGCTCCACGGATACGAGTGTTACAGAGCCGACCACCCATCCAACAGGGCCAGAGGAGGAGCAGCTGTACTCGTTCGGAAGGATATTTCCACTACCACCATCACGCTGCGCAATTGGGGCCGATTCAGCTTGCGGCGGTCATGGTGTCAACACTACGCGGAGAGATCCTCATTGCTGCAGCCTTTTTACCCCCATCGATTCCCCTGGTCAAACACTGATTTTGACAATCTTCTGGCCCAACTGGGTAACAAATTTATCATTGAGGAGACTTAAATGCGAAGCACAGGATTTGGGGCAATCACAGAGGAGACCGCAGAGGGTTGGCACTACATGACGCCCTAACCAATGGCTCGGACACAAATTCTGGCGACAGAAAGCCCCACCTACTACCCACCTTTTCGAGATCCATGCCCTCCTGCCTAGGGCTTCTTCATATAGATAGATCGATTATCCCCAGCAATCAGCTTACAATCCGTGAAGAGCATGACCTCAGCTCCGACCACCTGCCTCTCATTGCTACATTATCGACAACTCCGCCGACAATCCCAGCCATGACGAGGCTGTTGAAACCCAACTCAAACATTCCCTGTTCAAGGAAATTCTGGGTAACTCGCTAGACATACACACATATTTAAGGACCGCTCAGGATGTAGATGCTGCAGTCGACACCCTTTAGACCAAAGTCTGTGACGCTTCTGCAGAGGCTACCAGCTGCGGCCCTCAAAGCAGTCGAACTTCACAGACTGGAAACCACAGAGGCGGCACTTCGAGTGAGATTGAAGGGCTTCTTCTGCTCAAGAAACGACTCAGGCGCGGGTAATGACCCGCAGGTTGACAGAGTCTTCAGGAGAGTTTCTAACCGGGTTAGGAAGAAATTGGCGAAACAGAAGACCGAGGCCACGGATAGACTGCTATCGGAGGCCACAGCAGACGTACACTCAAAATACGCCCTTTGAAACTGACAGGACGCTACAGGCGGCAACCTACACCTCGCTTTCCGGTAAGGAAGGCTGACGGCTCATGGGCAAGAACAGCAATGGACAGAGTGGAGGCTTTGCGACGAACCTGGAAGAAAGATTCACACCATTCCAGACGACATCTAGTAGAAGAGCAATGATGGTCACTGAGGAGGAGAATGAGATGGAACATCTCTATAAACCCTGATAAATGTGCAGTGGTGACGCACACTTTAAGAATGGGCTCTAGCCCTGGTGTCTTCCTGCTTGGGAAACTCGTGGAGCAGCGTAGGAATCACATTACCTCGGAGTTACACTGGATGCACGTTTAACTTTTTTTTATTTATTTATTTTATTTATTAAATTAACAAATTATCTGTTAATAATGATACTTAATTACAAAAGTAGGAAAAAGTAGTTAAAAGTTAGTTAAATTTAAGTGATTATAAATATTGCATGCAATTAGTTTAAGAGACAGTTCAGGGGATAGGGTATGACAGAGGGAGTTATAATTATGGCATAAAACCCTAAAAGGTTCATGTTCGGCATAATTAGACCTACATATGGGTAAACGGATAGGCCTATAAGTACGGGTAGGTCTAGATGGGACGGCCAAGTCAATCTGACCCAAGAGAGTTTGGAAGTCCAATCGAGAAGGAGCTTGTGCTACGAAACATTACGCCGTTGCATATTCTGCGATGGTGCAACGACGGCAGGTCAATAAGATTTAGCCTAGACCGGTAGGGTGGCAAGATTCTACCCGAGTCCCAGTTAAAGTTACGAAGGGCAAAAATTAAAAATTTGCTTTTTGCACGGATTCAATAACAACCTGCTGCTCTTTATACTGCGGGTTCCAAACACAAGAACAATATTCCAATATAGGACGTACTAACGAGATATATAGTTGTTTCGTAACGTACGGGTCGTCAAACTCCTTGGACCAACGTTTGATGAACGCTAAAACATCTTTTCTTTATTTACTGTTGCAGCTATATGGCTTTTAAAACACATCTTATGATCAAATAGGACTCCGAGGTCATTTGAACTCGAAATTCGCTCGAGGACATGATTTCCTAGAACATACGAGACAAAATGTGGAGCGCGACGGTAAAATGTCATAAGTTTGCATTTAGAAAGGTTCAGAAAAAGAAGATTAGTTGAATACCACAGTAGTAGTTCACTTAGATCCAGTTGAAGGCGTGTGCAAATACCAATCAGAGTAAACAGACAGATTTTAACATCATCAGCATACATTAGTGTAGTAGAGTATGATATAACTTGAGGAAGGTCATTCACAAATAAAATTAACAGAAGCGGGCCCAGATGACTTCCCTGCGGCACTCCTGAAGTAACGGCACTCCTGAAGAAAACAAAACACGCTGAGTACGGTTAGAGAGATAGGACAAAATCCAATCTAGAAGATTCGTTGGGAACCCTAATAAAAAGAGCTTGTGAATAAGCAGAGCATGGTTCACAGAATCGAATGCCTTGCTGAAGTCCGTAAAAACTACATCCGTCTGCAAACCACTTTGAAAACCACGGTGGATTAGGTTAGAAAACTCAAGAAGGTTAGTCGATGTTGAACGATGTCTGCAAAAACCGTGTTGCGACGGAGATATCAAGCTGCAACAAAGATGTTGCTGTTGCCGGGTTACCATGAACTCAAGAAGCTTCGGGATGGCGGAAAGCTTTGCGATACCACGATAGTTTTCAATATTTGATCTCGAACCTTTTTTGTGAAGCGGAATGATGTAGGACTCATTCCAAATTAATGGAAGACAAGAGAGGTTGTTCCAAAGAGAGGTTGAAGAGAAAGGTCAAGGGTTTACAAAGGGACTGGGCACAGAAAACGATAAGTCCATAGATGCCAAACCTTCCAGAACAACGTTTTCCTTGAAAATGGGCAGAAAAATGCTGTTAGCTTGAGGTAGGTGGTACGGATACGGAGTGGATGCGTTGTAAATATGAGACGAGTACGTTGTTTGGAAAAAGGTAGCGAATAAATTTGCAATACCAACAGCAGAAGCTTCTGTTTTGTTCTGGTAATGAAGGGACGGAGGAAAAGCGTTTGACTTACGCTTAGAGTTAACGAACGAATATAATTTTTTAGGATCACTACGAAAGTTTCTACTACATTGTGAAAGGTAATGATTATAACACTGACTATTAACGGCAAGGAACAGGGAGCGAGCAGAGGAGTATAGAGCTAAGGCCGACGTAGAGCCCGACTTCTGGTACTTTTTATAGAGCCTGGATTTATTATTTTTTAAGTATGACAAATACTTGGAGAACCAGGGAGGCTTGGACGATACGGGTACAGTGATATCTGGAACAAATGTATTAAGGGCCGAGTAAATAGAGCTATAAACGAGTTAACAGTTGCGTCTATGTTCGGTAATGAATAAAGAAACGACCAATCAACACGCGAGAGATGTAGATCTAAATCGATAAAGTTTGTTTTGCGAAAACACTTTATGTGGCAAGGAGCCATGGAACTGTCAGCACAACCAGATCAGGTACACTCAAGGGATATCGACAAAGTTGGATGGTAAGGATCTTCAAGGAATGATATTGGGCTTGCTCTGGATACCGTAGCAAGTGAAGCATCGTTAATAAACATGAGGTCAAGAAGTCTGTCCCTAATGTTTTTGACGGCATTAATTTGGACAAGTGAAATATCCGTTAGCCCATTGATAAAGTCATTGTGGCAATTGGGAAACAAAAGGTTAGCGTCATCGCAAGGCAGCCAAAGAAAGAAATGGGAGGTTAAAGTCCCCATGACAATAATTTGATCGTTGCAACCTAATGCAGATACGACAGTATTAATTGCAGAGCAGTGGTTTGAGTAAATCTCAGCATCCGACCTGGGAGGAATGTAGGAGCAGGTTAAATAGAAAAATGCCGAACCAACACGAACTTTGACTGCAACAAATTCAATTCCATGGATGTTATTGAATGGGAATAACTCAGATGAGAAAACAGATTTGACTGCAATCAGAACCCCACCTGCAAAAAAGATGGGCGGTCCATTCTATAAATAGTGTAATTATCAATGAAGATTTCATGATCATTGATAGAAGAGTTAAGCCAGGTTTCGGTAAAAGCAATGGCATCGAAATCAAAAGACGCACTATTTGTATGAACTTGACGCAATTTGCCCAACAAACTGCGAACGTTCTGATAGTGAATAGAAAAATGGTACATCAGTTTTTTGGAGCAGCAGGTTCGGTAATTCTAGGACTCGAGTTCGAATCTTTGTGAAGGAACTCATGCATAATTGTATGCTCAGGCCATATTGACGGTTCAAGAGATTTGGATAGTAAAGAATCAGGGAGAAGAATTTTAAAGGATGATATGTTGCGCTTATGTTTAAATGTAAATTTAGTCACAGCTATATCATCAGGCGAAGCGTTAAGTTTAGAGGAAAGATGTTGTTTAACGTCCTCCGTTGTAGCCTCAGGAATCTGCTCTAAGTTGAAGTCCCGAGCGAGATCGAGATGGTGGAGCCACTCCTAAAAGAGATCTCGGTCCTGGGGCAGAAGAATTGGCAGCAACGGCTGGAGCAGGAATTGGCAAGACATCACCAGCAACCAACACACCCGCACTAGGAGCACTCACCACGTCAGAAGTGATGGCAGCAAAAACTGCAGGGATGGGATTGATGCTGTTGGGAACTTGGATGCTCGAAGGAAGCACATTGCTCGGTGTAAAGAACACCGGAGCCGCCGTTGGCGGGTTTACAGATAACGGCGAGGCATGACCACACGGATAACAAATGCTTCCGATGGATGAAGGTGGAGGCAGGCGTACCAATCGGATTAGGTTGCAAGTGATTGGTATCATTATGCGGAATTTTTCCTTCTAGGCGATTCGCTCAGAGTTTGAGCCCAAGAAACTGCGATTCAAGGGCTAGAAATTTATCGTTGAGAGCCACAAATTGTTTCTGGACATCCAGAAACCCAGATCGAGTCTGTCTCATGAATGTGCGCATTTCGGCCTCAATCTCCCGACAAGCCAGGCATGACCAAGACAGGCCCATGCGTTTCGAGATCAGATCGTTTAGCCGGCCATAATTTCCGCCACCAGCACATTTTATGTGGGCAAAATTGTCGCACAGCCAGCAGCTGAGGAATGAATCACCAATGATTACACCACCGAATTCACATTTCTTTGCACTGCAAACGATTGCCATTATTGACAGCAGTAGAATCACTGTGCACGAATAATAAAAGTACAGAGTGAGAGCGCAGGTAAAATGGGAGAGCAGACAGCAGAGCGAGCCCGACAATCAGCAGCAGCGGCAATAATGCAGAGCGGATGATCCAACGAAGTGCAGGAAACGAGCAGTAAACTCACCAAAGCAGAGACACAAAAGAATAGTCCACAAAGAGGGAGAGTATAGGCAATCCAGAGAGAGTAAGAGCAACAATGCGAGCAGCAGGCCCGCTTATGCTTTCGAGAGAGTGTGGGCGTTGCAAACGCTGATGCGCGAAAAACAGTGCACACCGAAGAAACGATTACGAAAAGCACTGGGTAAAAAACAATAACAAATTGCCTGCACGAGTCCGATGCGTTACGTTGCGAATATTGTATTTATATTAAGCACTAGTTTACAAACGAAACACTGGTGATTAACACAAAGTATAATCAAATTAAAGAGATGCGATGATATATCAAAACAAATTGACAACAATGTTGTATGATGTTTAAGCAAAAGGGCGGAGAACGCAGGAGCAAGAAAAAAACACAACCGGCTTAAGCAAGAGCTAGAAGCGAATGACAGTCACATCCGTAGCGTGAGGAGCAAGTTGGTGGGTAAGGCCCAGAAAATGTTCTGGCTACTTAAACAAAGCAACAAACTTAGTTTGAAAAACAAAGTTATAATATACAAAGCCATACTAGCACCTGCCTGGAAGTACGGCATTCAGGTGTATGGGATTGCCGCCAAAACTAACCTTGCGAGGATCATGACGTTCCAGAGTAAATTTCTGCGTAGGATCTCCGCAGCTGAGTGGTATATCCGTAACCGGGACATTGCCAAGGACCTTAACGTACCACTTGTTGGTGATGTTATCAACAATCAAGCGAAGAACCATATTTGTAAGCTCAGAAGCCACCCTAATATACTGGCGAGGCGTCTTGCAAGAACAAGATACCGGCGTAGGCTGGCCAGAATACACCCAGTCGACCTGCCCAACAGGATGATCTAAGAGGACCTCTACCCTAGAAACCTGAACAGATAATTGAACCAAATAATATCCCCCTCCAAAATCTTCGACCTTGATAACACGCATTTTTTTTTTTTTTTTAAATCATCATAATTTTTCCTGACTCTTGACTGTTGTATAAGTTGCTCCAAAAGTAATAGCAAACAACAAATTGTATTATTAATATTATTATTGTATAATCAAAACCAACAATCTATTTAAAAAAAAAAAATATATATATATATAAAATATAAAAATATTATTTATAAAATATACAATATATATAAAATAATAAAAATTATTATAAAATATTATAAAATGAGATGGGTCTGTATGAAGTGGGTTCTGTTTTGTCTGTTTTTGGTTTAATAATTGGCATGACTAGACTTGTTTTATAGGCTTGTAGTATGTAGTTGTCGAAAATGTTATTGTATAAGTCTGTGATCCTATATTTGGTAGTAAAAGAGCTATTTTTGATCATTTGATATGATATTCTGTTTAGCCCTTCGAGGGTTGTGATATTTTTCTCAATAGTTAGAGCTGTTGTGGAAGTTGTATAGTTTACTGTGTTGTTTTTGTGTTTATTGTTTCGAAATTTATCTGATAAGTGTTGAGCGAGTATGTTGGCGATTTTGCTGCTAGCTGTTGTTGTTTGCTTGGTTTCTGGGTTTGAAATGGCGTGTATTTGCTTAATTGGGTTAAGTCCGCAGAATCGTTTTATATTGGCCCATATGTTGGATGAGGGGGTGGAGGGTTAAATTGTTGAGGTGAATGTGCTGGAAGCTTCTTTTTTACTTTTTTTTATCTCAAATCTAAACTTAGCATTTATGCGTCTATAATATATAATGATTTCCAAAGTGATGCTGCGGTTTAACGATTTCCACGCTTTTTGTTTTTCTTGTCGTAACTGGTTGAGATTTTTGTTACACCACGGAACCCTGTAGGGTTGTATTTTTGGTGATGTTTGTGGAATGGAGAGATTTGCGCTGTATAGGATAATTTTTTTGATTTGGGCGGCTTCTTTGTTTACATTTTGAGATGAGTATGCGATGAGTAAGTGCGAGTAGGGGCTGACGACCCATCGGGTGCAACAGGGGGATAAACGGATGACGGGTCGGCTTGGCACAACTGTAAACTCGGAACGGGGCACAGGTGATTCGGGTTCATGGCTTGCCCTGAAACCGAGCCGGCTGTGCTTCATGCCCTAGGATACAGGGGGTCACGAGCGAACCGGCACCCGCCGTAACTTTACACACCGGTGGAAGTGCAACAATACTCTCCCCGTGAGGGCGACTGGTAACAAGTCCTGGTACGGTCATGTCTCTACCAGGATGCTGGCTAATGGTAGGCGGGCGGAGAGACGAAAACTCTTAGTGAAATTACCCCAATCCAAGGTGACACTGTCATATGCCTAGGGATGCATGGCCAAGGGGGTGCTTGGTCGCTAATATGCGGACTCTGGATAACTGCCGACCTCCAGTTTAAATAAGGCTTCCCGGGGCAAGCGGGCTATGCCCCGGGTGACTAACCTCTTCCCGCCTACTCGTGGGTCCAAACATGCAAAATTCCAATATATCTAAGCATACCTCAAAGGATCTCGGTACTCCTCATAAAGTGCCGGAGGGAAAAGACCATCCCTCTACAACCGCATCTGGGAAAACAGTGCCTAAAACGACGGGGAAGGAGACTAAGTCGGTCCACCGCCAATCGGGCCAATCCAAGGGCGAGCCGGTTACCGGGGTGGCTACCACGCAGAGCGATATCGCGGCTGGCAGACGCCTTGGGACCGGGGAACCCTTGACAACCCCGGCAGGTCGGGCTTCTGCCTCGAAAGAGAGAGCCAAGTTTCAGGACAAGAGACGTGCGGCCTTCATCCTGGGCAACGATGACCCGGTCCTGGCGTCTGCCCAAGGCATTAAATCGAAGCGATGGGCCAAAACAGTTCTGCCAGACTACTAACCAGCCAAAGCTGACAAGGGCGCAGCCAAGGCCCCAAGCAAGCGGCAACGCTCGGCGGAAGACACCACCACGCAAGTCCAACAGGCCAAGAGGACGAAAACCCAGAGCAACAGCTCGTTTGCCGAGGTGGCGAGAGGAAGAACCCTCATTGGAGTCTTAGACAGGGGCTCCAAAGATGGGCAGATTCGCTTGTACAGGTTCATTTTAATTTTCCCATTTCTGAGAACACGTTTCAATCAAGAAACGTAGTATAATAAGCTTAAAAATGTTGTAGACTTCGATTGGATGTGCGATCCACGTTTACTTGGAAATGACAAGGGGACCCGTCTGCTTGGCGGCATCGCGCTGCTTGACCACAATCTGGTTGGCGATGCGATCCAAATCACGCTGTCCGATGGAGCTGAGCTTGCGGCCACCCTCTGGGTGCTTCTCGACAAGGCGGGCGTGCTCGAGGGCCTGGAGAGCCTTACGGGCGGCACCGTCAGCGGCACGGCAGAAATGCGAGGGGTGGACACCGTTGCGCTTGCGACCACCATAGATCTTGATGATGGAGCCAACACCAGCGGGACTGCGGTGATACAGATGGCGCAGGATCGAGGCGCAACGCACATAGAACCAATCGGGATCGTAGGGGGCCAGCTCCTTGAACTTGGCCGTCTTGATGATGTCCATCTGGTCGGGCACCTTCAATTTGCCAGTCTTCTTGAGGAAGACGGCAACCGCCTTGGTAACGGCATGCTGGTCAATATCCTTTACTGTGACACCTGGCATCTTTCTTGTTAAAGTCAACCGGAAAAACAATGTCCTCGAGACAATTTGCACCTCGTGGAAAACGAGCCCCAGGACCGCTTCCTTCAGGAGTTGGAGGAGAATGGAGGACCACCGCCAAAATGTGAGGACGCCGGGGGGCACCAAGGCAGAGTGAAAGCCATCGCCTGCTCAGATGCTCGCTCAACGGCCATCTACACGAAGGCGGTCGCATCGCTCAAAGAGGTCTACCCAGGAGCCAAGCTGGAGGCCGTTAATTTGGAGGACATCCCCAGCAAACCGAGGGCCAGAGCATAGGTCTCAGCGAAGCCTGCAGAGCCGGAAAAGATCCTCCGGATTCAACAGATCTGTAGGAAGGCGACCACGTCAAAACAATGGTGGAGGTGAACCTCAGGAATGTCGCTGATACTCCTGCAGATAAACCTCCACCATTGTAAGGCAGCATGCGCTAGCCAACATAGTCCTCATTCAGGACCCAAGACTACGAGTATAAGATATACGAAGCTGACATCGCTGTTAAAACTCGCACCTGAATTCTTGTAAAAAAAGACTTTTTTTTGCTTATGTTTGCTCCCAAACTTCAGCAACGAAGACCACACAGCAGTGAGACTCGAAGGCCAGTAGGCCAAAGGCCATAGGGTGCGACTCGAACGCACATCACTGACAGTGGCGAAGCACTGACACAAATGAACGGGGTGAGTACCTTTTTTAGTTATCTACTGACCACTTAGTTGGTCTTATTGAACCGGGGAATTGATCCCACCTTTATTATTAAAAATCGTAAGGAGGTCCTAGACCTCTCTGGAAGAACACTCCTTCTCGGACCACAGGTACGTGGAAACTGTATTCTCTTTTCACTACCGAAACCAGTTCGACTCCGGAAGACAAACTGGACTCGGTATTCAGATCACCTGGGCCGTATTCTCCCTGAGTCCTCCCCTCCCCGACCCGTCTTGTTAAAATATTAGCCGACGCCTGCAGTGATGCGCACTAGTAAGAGACCGGAAGAAACCTGAATGGTGGACTCCAAAACTGGGAAACTCCGGAAAGCCCTGGGCAGCCTGAAGAAAGCGCACCAGTCTTGGACAACGTCCAGCACTGAGTCACTAAATCTTCTCTTCAACACCCACTTCCCTGGATGCGATGAAAACAGACCTAAGTATTTCGCGCCTCCTTCTGTTGCCTCAAATGCTATCATGAACCTGCTAAGCCAGGAGAACATTTCCTGGGCGATCAATATCTTTTGTTCAGGCCAGCAATAGACAGTTTCCGCGCACTGTGCCGGCTCCGCGCGCCTCGGTCCCGGCTCGCGCTCGCGCGCTCGGAGGGGCGCTCGGATCCACAATCCACGATCCACACGGCGCTCACCGCAGCATAAAGGCAGCATACGGCATAGATCATAAGGCATAGAGAGTTAGTTACGTTTCCCACCCCGTTACAAGCTGCCGTCGCACATACGCGCTTCTACAATTCACACACCTATACGCAAATACATGGAATACATTTATTGAAACCGAATCTGTCTTTTCCTTTGGATATTTACCCACTCGTCGCTGGCAACTCGCTCCGGTGATCCGCCCTCCTACAAACATTGGTCCTTCGAGCCGGATCTTCGCCTTCCCCATAAGGAGAAGCTCACCCCAGCCAGCATCGGCGGATCGCTCCAAGTGTAAGATAAGTACAACCCTTCGATTGTGCCCAACACCAGTGCAGTGATTTTGTGCGAGTTTCCCATCCCAGTCCGAGTTCCCGCGGCATATGTACATACATATATGCCTTTCTCGCTCTAGCTCCAAATTAAACCATACTTCGTTCTGCCAACGGTTGTGGCCTCCTATTTCTCCAAAGGTTTAATTTGATCCGAGCTAGCTCCTGCGTTCCTCCTCCGATCCAGTGCCCACATTAATATATAGCTGTCTGTAAATCATATTCCTACCGCTCCCAGCTACCAGCTGAGCTTTCGTTGCTGACAAATGCACATGCACACCAACATACATACATAAGTGTAAGCAACGCAATCCAAGCGGCTGGCAACAAACAAAAAGACATACATATTCTTGCAATTAATTTTTTGTTCATTCCGTGCATGCTCAACGGGTTATAGTTCTTTCGTTTGTTTTAAAGAATATAGAATAACAAATCACAAATCACAACCAATCTTTATTTAACTAATTATATTGCCAATAAAAATAAAACACGACTCCAAACATACATATCATCTTACATATGCGCACGCATTTTCAACTAACAACTCTTGCACATCTGTATATACATACATATATTGTATTGTATTGTATATAAAACGGTTACTCCGTTTTTTTTTACCCGTTGTTTCAATCTCGTCAAAAGGGGGGGTCGTTAATCCAAGCCACGGTACCTAGCACTTACACCCATACACACACACACATACAAGCAACAGCAGCGGTGCATTCTTTTCGGTTTTCCTTTCGCTTTCGCTTCTCCACCGTTTGCTTGCGTTGTTGTTGGTGGGAGAATATTTTTCGGTGCCGCGCTTGACCGTAACGGAACGCCAAGTGACGCGCTACCCCGCTTTTCAAGGGTATATTGTTTTGAACATTCGGTTTGCAACCGACTCTATATAGGGGGACCTTGTGCATCAATATCATTGCTCATCCATTAGTCGCTCTTGGTTGGACATCTTTTTTGTACTTGATCGTAGTATTTTATATTTATATTCCGGCCACGGTGCCCGACTTCTACTATATAAATACTCGCGATAAATTCCGCCAAGGCCACATATCCACGGTTCGTCGTTCAAAACTTCCACTTCTCCATTTCCGCTCACCTGCTTTGCGACTCTGATACGCGTTATCGCAAATCCATCAGCCAACCATGCCCACTGGTGAGAAGAAATCTCGCAAGAAGTTCAAGCGGGTGAGTTCGCTGAGTTTAACCCATCCACCCAGCTCCAACGGCTCAATCGCTACGCCCACATCTTCCCGTCCGGCCCCAACTGAGCGAGGTCCGACCACGTCCAGGGCTCACACACCACATGCCTTTGAGGCCTTGCTGCTCCCCTCGGGAGTCCCTCGCACGGTTCCGAGCACTATGGCCCAATCGGCCGCCAGTTCCGCACGGTCTAAGTTTGCCTTGGCTGCAAGCAGACTGACACGCTTCGACCAGAAGCTCAGCGCTCCAGATGCTAGCACACCAACCCGCTCGCTCTCCCAAGTCCATCGAGATCAACTCCGAAGCCTGTGGGCGAAGGTGGACGCGGAGTTCGAGGCCTGTGTGGAGGCGATAACGGAAGTAGATCCAGAGGGGGTAGCTGACGTCCAGGGGATGTACGATGACTGCTACGCGGTCTACGCGCAATGCCTTGCCGAACTGAACGATCAGCTCGAACCCCCGACTGTCCCTCACACGCCTCAACTGGCCGTTCAAGTGCCGACGTCCGGCGGTTGCCGTCTTCCTCCATGTGACACTGAAGTTTTCAGTGGGGACTATCAACAGTGGCCCACGTTCCGAGACCTGTTCACCGCCATATATAGAGAACCCGAGGCTGGCTCCAGTAAAAAACTGTTCCCACCTCAACAAAAACAAGCGGTGAGGCCCACGACATAGTGGCACAGGCTCCACTCACGAACGAAGGGTTCGCGTCCGCATGGAGCGCCCTCCGTGAGCGTTTCCAGAACAAGAGGCTGATACTCAAAGCCCAGCTGAAGATCCTTTTCAGTCTGCCCCAAATCCGCACCGAGTCAGCTGCAGCGCTAAAAGAGCTTCAGAGGGCCGTCCACAAGTGCCTTACGACACTCAACCACTCCGAGGTCTCCACAGACAGCATTTTCGCTGACGGGTGTTAGTGTACCTCATATCCGCGAAGTTGCCGAAAACGACTTTGGGCTTTGGGGAGCAGTCCGTGACACACAAGTCCGGAAATTCCCACCTGGCACGCTATGGACAAGTTCCTGGCGGAGCGGTACCTGTCTCTCGAGGTGACCGAGGACGGCCATCCAGGCATGGAGACTCAGGCCCACTCCAGGGCGAGTCTACCCATGTCAGAGAGGTCAAAGGGCAATCCTAACCCTTTCCGTTCCCAAGAGAGCCCTGTTGCAAGGCGGGTTCACTCGTTCGGAACAACTGTGGATCCGAAGCGGAGAGCGTGTGATCTTTGCTCCAAAGAGAACCATCCGATCCGGGTATGCCCTCAATTCCTTCAGATGAGACCTGATGCTCGCTCCAGCTATATTAAGCAAAAATGCTTTGCTTAAACTGTTTCGCAAGAGGTCACCAGATTCGTGAATGCCAAAGCGCCCACAACTGCAACACGTGTGGAGACCGGCATCATACGCTGCTGCACCGTGGCACTCCAGTTTCCAGCCAATCCGTGCCCAATTCCGTACCACTTCCGACTCCTGCCGAAGCTCAGCCCAGCGTTCAGAACTATTTCGCCTCCGGCAAGAGGGCGGTACTCTAGGCACGGCTATTATTAATATTTGCCACTTGGGGACAAATTTTCGCGCCCGCGCTCTAATCGACCCGGGCTCCGAGGCGACGTTCATTACGGAACGTCTCTTCCAGATCATTAAGTTGCCATTCCGACTCGCCCAGGCACAGGTCTCGGGCCTCAATCAGACAATATCCGCTCAGTCCAAGAAACTCTGCCATTTTTCCATCCGTTCCCCGACTAAGCCGGGCTTACAATTGGACGCCACAGCCTATGTCCTGCCGGAACTATCAGGCAGCCTTCCCTCCCATCCGATCCCGCAACACTCGTTGCGAGACTTGCCGAACCTGCCATGGGCAGACCGACATTTTACGAAAGCTCACAAATAGATGTCCTGATTGGTGCCGACATCCTTCCATCCATCCTCTTTGAGCGGCTCACAGACGAACATCTGTGGATCTCTCCTCGGACAGGAAACCATTTTCGGGTGGGTTCTTACAGGCCCAGTGCCAAACACGGTACAAGGCCGGGTCGCATCCTTCTCCACGCAAATTTCCACCGAGCTCGAGACTCCGTTGGACAAACTCCTCACAAAGTTTTGGGAGGTGGAGGACATTCCTACTAAAATAGAAAGCGAGTCGGATTCGTACTGCGAAAGAAATTTCCTCCGAACTACGTCAAGAACGCCAAGCGGGAAATACGTCGTCACGTTACCGTTTCGCGACCCAGATCATCTCGGATCAGATCTGGGGTATTCAAGGGCAGCCGCGCTGGCCCAGTTCCTAAGAAACGAAAATCGCTTGAAAAGAAACGGTCCTCTACAAGAGCAGTACGACACCGTAATCCAAGAATACCTAGAGCTTGAACATATGACAGAAGTTCCTCCGACTCATGGGTCCTCAACCTACTACCTTCCGCACCACGCTGTCTTCAAGCCTGAGAGCACTACCACGAAGGTCCGCGTGGTATTTAACGCATCCAGCCCGTCGACCAACGGTGTAAGTTTGAATGATCTTCTGCACGCCGGCCCGGTCCTCCAATCTGACTTGACCCTCCAGATCCTGAAGTGGCGTTATTTCCGGTACGTTTTCAACGCGGACATCACCAAGATGTATCGCCAAATTTGGGTTGACCGAAACACACCCCTTTCCAGCGAATATTATTTCGAAACAAGGAGGGACTCATCCGCGACTATGAACTTAAGACCGTAACCTTCGGAGTCAATTGCGCTCCTTTTCTTGCCATCCGAGTGTTGCAACAGCTAGCAAGCGACGTCCAGTCCAGATTTCCGAAAAGCAAGTCGCATTATCCGATCATTCATGTATGTCGACGATGTCCTAGCCGGAGCGGATTCTACCGATGAGGCTCGACTAACGATCCGCGAGTAGCAGGCCGCACTTAGCTCTGCAGGTTTTCCGCTGCGGAAGTGGACTTCAAACCACAAAGCTATTCTGGCAGGAATTCCGAGTGCTCATCGTCTCCACACAGATTTTCTGGAGATGGAGGAAGAGAGCACGGCTAAGACTCTCGGGATTCGCTGGAAAGCGACTTCAGACGAGTTTTTGTCCCTCCCGAGTTAGCGCCTGAGTCGTCATACACCAAGCGAGCAGTTCTGTCCCCAGATCGCAAGGCTGTTCGACCCCGCGGGGTGGTTGGCCCCATTCATTGTTCGGTCCAAGATCTTCATGCAAGAAATCTGGTTGCAGGACCTGGGATGGGACGATGAGCTTCAAGCGAGATGCGCCAGCGCTGGCAAAGTTTCCTGCGGAGCTACTCCGCTCTCGACCAAATCCATATTCCAAGATGGGTCGGCTCCCGGCCAGCGGTAAAAGTCGAACATCATGGGTTCTGCGATGCATCCGAGAGGGCTTACGGTGCCGCCATCTACGTCCGCATTGAGGTTGACCGTTTGGTCGAGGTGCAGCTTCTCACAGCGAAAACGCGAGTCGCACCCGTGAAAACCGTGTCGCTCCCCCGGTTAGAGCTTTGCGGGGCAGTGCTTTTGTCCGAAATGGCGGCGGCTATCCTGCCGAATATGCCAACAGCAAAGTACGAGCTGCTATTGCTGGACCGATTCCACCATAGTCCTCGCCTGGCTGGCAAAGCCCGCGTGTCACTGGACCACGTTCGTGGCCAACCGAGTGACTAGGATATCTCAAGCGACCGATATTGAGAAGTGGTGCCACGTTCCATCCGAACAGAACCCCGCGGACTTAGCCAGCAGAGGCGTGCCGTTACAGGAGTTGGTGGAGAACCAACTCTGGTGGCACGGACCAACTTTGGCTGCAGAGGGGCCGAGATCAATGGCCGGCACCAGTTAATAACTCCCCGTTATGACCTTAGAGCAGCGAACTGTAAAGGTCCATTTCACACTCAACCCAGCCGAAGACTTCCTCGAACGATTCTCCAATCTGGAGAGAGCTCTACGAGTCCGTGCATATATCCTGCGCTTCACCAAGCGCTGCCGGAAGCTAGCCACCGCGCAAAGGGCCATCTTACGAGCGGCGAAATTACCGAAGCTGAAAAACTTTATTCTAGAGACGCAGCGTAGAGAATACCCCCGAGGAGTATCGCTGCCTAAGCGGTAAGCGGCCAACGCCAAGGTCAAGTTCTATCCTGAACATGAACCCTTTCCTAGACCGCCATGGGGTGATCAGGCATGCGGCCGGGTCGCAGGCTCGGAAGTGCTAAGATACGACGAACGACATCCAATCATTCTCCCATATAATTGTCGATTGTCTCGCCTTCTCGCGCAATTTACACACCGGATCACTCTTCATGGCGGCAACCAATTGATGGTGCGCCTCATCCGATCAAAGTATTGGATTCCAAAGGTTCAAAGGCTCATGAAGGGGGTTGTGAACTCCTGCAAGGTCTGCGTTATTCACAAAAGGAGGTTGCAAACCCAAATGATGGGAGATCTTCCAACCGAGCGGTCGTCCTTTTCCAGACCGTTTACGCATACAGGGATTGATTACGCGGGTCCTTTCGAAATACGGAACTATACAGGAGAGCATGTCTGATCACGAAAGGGTATGTGCGTATTCGTGTGTTTTTCCACAAAGGCGATACATTTAGAACCTACGTCCGACCTCACCACCGAAAATTTCTCGCCGCCTTCGCTCGTTTCGTCGCAAGGCGCGATGTCCACAGCGTATCCATTCCGATAATGGAAAAAATTTCGTTGGTGCAGCAACCCTGCTTTCCAGTGACTTCCTTTGACGCGTTTAAGGACTCGGTGACTGATGCGTATAGCCATCAGCGGGTTTCGTGGCGCTTCATCCCACCAGGAGCTCCACATATGGGAGGTCTATGGAAGCCGGGTGAAGAGTTTCAAAACTCTCTTCTACAAGGCCACGTCCACTCGGAGGTATACGTTTGAAGAGCTTTCTACGCTGCTCGCGAAGATTGAAGCGTGCCTCAATTCCAGGCCGCTCTCACCGATGTCCGATGATCCGACGGAGCTGCTAGCCCTCACTCCCGGGCACTTCCTTATTGGGGGCCCTTAATGAGTACGCCGAGCCCGAAATAAAGGGGAACCTTAATTCGATCCTCAATCGGTGGCAGCATTTGAAGGCCCTCAACCAACAGTTCTGTCAAAGGTGGAAGGAGGAATACCTCAAGGAGCTCCACAAGCGGACTAAGTGGCAGACGCCGACGCCAAATCTGCAGGTTGGCGATATGGTGGTCATCAAAGAGGATAACCTGCCGTCCAACGAATGGCGGCTCGGAAGGATAACTTCCGTGTATCCCGGTGCCGACGACAGGGTCCGTGTGGTGGATATCCTTACTGCCCGCGGTACCCTCAAAAGACCGGTTGTCAAAGTCGTTCTCCTGCCAGTAGAACCCCGTAGTTCCATCCAACAATAACGTGAATGTGCACTTGTCCCATTCACCGCTCCGTACTAATACTTCTTCGACTTCTCTATTCCATCCTAGTTCCATCCTCATCCAAACATGGCCCCACGGATCCGCGCCAGCCGCACCACGGAGAGCCGTCGTGATCGAGGGATCAACTCTTACCGTTGCCGGGTCTGCCGAGGAGTTCATCCGCTACGGACCTGTCTCCATTTCCTTCGCCTGAGCCCTGAGAAGAGACTCCGAGCTGTCCTCATTAACAAATATTGCGGGAACTGCCTGGCCCACCAACACCCGGCCGGGATTGTCGCAGTGGCGGGCTGTGCCGGGTGTGGGCAAAACCACCACTCTACTCCACATACCCTCGTCTCGTCGTCCAGTCCGCTCGGCCTCAGGAGCATCGTCGACATCTACAGCGCCCCACGTCAGACGCCGTCCTCGGCGTCCAGCCCGCTCGACCTCAGGAACATCGCCGCCATCTACAGCGCCCCACGTCAAACGCCGACCTCGGCGTCCAGCCCGCCCAGCCTCGGCTGCATCGTCGCCATCCACGTCGGCCCACGCCGACCGCCGCCCTCATCTCCCCGTGAGCCGCCCGAGGCAGGGCCCCGGCACCATCCGTCGACTCACTTCTACAACATCGAAGCCTCATTATACTCCCGACGGCGCTGGTGGTCTTGGATACGGGTTCCAAAAACTTCGAGACGGCGGCGCTCATCGACCCATGCACGCCGGTGAGCTGTATTGACGACTCCTTGGCCAGCGCCTTCAAGTTGCCCACCACTTGTGTGGGGGACGAGAAAGTGTGTACGGCGGTGATCCGCGCCAAAATGGGCGACTTCCAGTTGAGACGATGCTCAAGGTCGAGCCCCGTGTGCGCATCCGCACGCCTATCCGACAACTGAGCGATTCCGTGCGGGCGCGTTTCGGTGACCTGAGGCTTGCCGATGAACAATTCCATCGACCGGCGACAATCTCGCTCATCTTGGGAGCAGATGTCTACCCGAAGGTGATCCAGCCCGGGTTCCTTGCGCGTGAGGACGGCCTGCCGGTGGCCCAGAGCACCGTTTTGGATGGATCGTGGGGGGCCTGCACCAGCCATAGGCCACCCCCATTATACTTTGCAATCCTGCAAGGGGAGGATGTTCAGGCCAGCAATAGACAGTTTTCGCGCACTGTGCCGGCTCCGCGCGCCTGGTCCTGGCTCGCGCTCGCGCGCTCGGAGGGGCGCTCGGATCCACAATCCACGATCCACACGGCGCTCACCGCAGCATAAAGGCAGCATACGGCATAGATCATAAGGCATAGAGAGTTAGTTACGTTTCCCACCCCGTTACAAGCTGCCGTCGCACATACGCGCTTACAATTCACACACCTATACGCAAATACATGGAATACATTTATTGAAACCGAATCTGTCTTTTCCTTTGATATTTACCCACTCGTCGCTGGCAACTCGCTCCGGTGATCCGCCCTCCTACAAACATCTTTCAACCCTATAAGTCTGCGGGACCAGATGGTATCATCCCCGCCCAGCTGATTCACGCTGGACAAAATGCCATTAATTGCCTCAAAGGATTTACGAGGGAGTCTTCCCACGGATACACCCCTGTCAACTGCCTTCAGACCAAAGTCGGTTTCATTCCAAGGCACAAAGATTTCAGACCCATAGATCTATCGTCTTTCCTTCTGAAGACGATGGAACGGCTCCTCGGGCTGCATCTCAAGGCGAGTATTCCTAGTCTAATCTCAGACTCCCAGCATGCCTATCGGAAGGGAAGATCCAACGAAACGGCCCTACACACGACCAGATCGATCATCGAAGCGTCCTTAACTGTAAGGAGTACACCCTGGTAGCCTTCCTCGACATAGAAGGTGCCTTTTTAATAACATCCTCCCGACCGCCATCATAACCCGGACGGTTAGCGTAGTGCGTCAAACCGTTCCCAATTGGCATTGTTCATTTGAAGAAAGGTCTGCTAAACTTTTTGTGTGTTGTTCGATGGGAGTAGGGAAATGACTATTGAGAAATGATCGCCGCCATAAAGGTCGTCGAGCATTTTCCATTCGGTGTAAGGGGCTAATGTCAGGGAGCAAAGTGAAAGGTCGATATGTGTGTAGTTATTTTTGTTGAGATGTGAGTGGGGATTTGTCATTTCGTAATAAAAGTTTTGCATTGTCAATGCATTTTGTAGTATTTTTCCTCCGTTTTTTATTCAGGGAGCCCCAAGATGGGTGCCATCCATTAATGTCTCCGGTAATTAGTGAAGGAGTTTGTTGGCTGTTAAGTGTGCTTTGGAGGATCTGTTTTGTGACAGTTTTGTTTGGGGAGATGTATGTCGAAAATATGTTTAAACTTTGCTTAGATTATATGTTGATTGTTAGTGATTCTAGATCGTTTGAAAGGTTGAGGTTAATGTGCTGGATTGATTCATTGACTAAAAACGCTACGCCGCCAAATCTGTTGGTGGCTATATTTGTTAGTAGTAATTGGGATTAATTGGGATGGGTATGTTATTAGTGTACTGTATATGTGTTTCTTGGAATGAAAAGGACCTGAGGAGAGTATTTTTAATTAGTGAAGTGGTTTGAAAGAGTAACGTATAAAAAAAAGGTATAAATACTGGGACCCAAAAAGGGAACATTTAGAAAAGTACCAAGAAGGATATTGGTCTCCCTATGTTACTCAACTTTGCCGCCTCAATTCAAGTCAAAAGGTAAACGAAGGAGAGCGTTTTTTTCTGTTTTTGAGTTGAACCTTGTAAAATAATTACGGCGTCAATTCGAAAATGGAGGATTCTCAATTTTAACGCTGTACTGGGGTCTCAGACTGTGCAGATCTAGTCTCGGTCTCTTGGAAGAAAAACTGTTGGCGAAGACAGACGTGCTATTTTTGTCCAGTCCAAGTATAAAAAAAAAAAAGGAATAAAAACCGAAAAGATCTTAACAGCTGAATACAGCAAAAAGAAAAAAATATTGTGCGTTTATTGGAATAGAATCCTACTGAGAAAAAAAAAGTAAAAGTGTGTTAAGTGCCAATTTCAATTGGTATGTATTTCAGTCGCTAATATACACCACATACACTCGTGGCGTAGGGTAGTGCCGTTTTTTTATTATAGGAAATTAATTTTTCAGATTGGCGGTTAGTACCAGCTTAAACTTCGGGAAATCTTTTTGGGTACCTGTCTGAACCTCAATACAAAAGCTCGCAACAACAATTTCCCCGATATTAGGCCTCCGCCCGCGACAAGGACTTATGCTCCTCGCCCAACTACAGCTCCATACCAAAATTCCCAGCGCTAGGCCGAACAGCACAAAAGCGGGAGGCGTAAAGATCTGCTCATCAGTCGCTTTGCGGGCGCGAGCCACTTATGTGTCACGGACCCGAGATATATTGAGGCCGTCCAATTCTGCGGAAGTTATTAAAAGCGATGTAAACGGTCAAGCAATTTCTACCCGAAATAAAGATCTGGGCCTAGATCTGTTTTCTTTCTATACGAAGTGCCGAGGAGTGCCTTGATGTGAAGCCGGCGGCAACGACTGTCGTTTTTTTATCCATCAGTGTAACCGCTGATTCCTAGTTTATTTTATAGTGTCAGTAGTGTAATTAGCTTAGTAAATTTCATTTGTTTTGTTTTAAATTCTGTTCGGAAGAAATAGCAAGTGGAATGTGTGACAGGGCGAAAGTGAACAACGGTTAAACGGCAGAGGAGAGCGTGAGTTTTTTGTAAAATTATTTCTCCAGCTTTCGTTTTAGGAACGTTGCAGTCCATGGAAGCGCTTTCATCGCTGTTTCAACGCGTTTATTAAAACCAATCAAAGGAAGGCCGTAAGTGATCCAAAACATAAAGATAATATATTGAGTTTGGTTGTTATTAGCAACTGTTTATTGCATAACCGGAAAAAAAAACCTCACGTAGTCAAGAGCTTCTTCGCTTAAGAGAGGCTGTGCGCTCTCCCTTATGCCCCGCTGGCAAACATAAGCGCTTACGCCGCGCATAAGAAACAGCTCTTAAGAACAAGGCGCAAAAGGAAGATGCGAGATTGGTCGCTCTGACTTTCTTTTTATGCTTTCAACTTGCGTTTTCTTTTCGCTAATGCAATTGAATAACTGACCTGCCGCGATCGCTGCACAGTTTTACATTCCCTTTGCATATTTATTTATGTATCTATGTGCCTAACATAACAGTTAGAGATATGTACCCTGCCCTTCTTTCAATTTGTAAGTTAAATTTCAATCTAAATTGTATTATTAAGAGTTAATCATTTATTAGTTTACTAGTTGCGATGCATGTTCTAGTGCTCAATATGAAATATAGCATTTAACATGAATTGGTGCTAGAGTTCTATATGCGGGACCATGCTGGGCAAATGAGGGTAATGGGGTTGATAGGAGGCTGTAAGAGCTCTTCTGTATGGGATCACCGGATGAACCGGAGCGGTGATCATGGTAGGGTGGGTACAAGTGGTCACAACAACACCGTGGCACGACTTGTATGTGTGTAGGTGTCCGTGTGCGTGGTTAGTGTATTTGCTCTTGTACATATTTGTGTCCGATACTTCGCTTGCACGTGAAATTTTTAATGAACGTTACTGTATCAGCATTATGATTGTTGAGTAGAGCTGTGTCCCGTCCGTTCTGGGAAATAAAAGCCCCCATTTTCTTGCCGATGAGACGGAAGCCGAACAAGCACATTACCCGGACGGGAGACGAACCATCTGCTCAGCCTTCCGTGAAGGTTTTGTAATATCCAATATGCTACATTAGGTTGAGAAGTTGGTTATAGTTGTTTGTGTTATATCAAATATTCCATTATGAGGGACATTTTTACTTTTTTGGTAGCGATAAGGATTTAAGTTTTAGTTTAAGTCTGAGCTTAGATCTAAAGTTTAATTTTGGCTTTTCTATAGATTCGCTGTCGTTTTTGTTTTGGAAGGTTTGAAATTAGCAGAAAGAGGGTTGGACTTTTGGAAAGATTCGTATTTTGTATTAATCAATGCGCTGTGACCCTGTGGTTTGGTTTGTGTGCTGGTTGGATTAGCGAAGAAAGTTTCCATGTCTTCTCGTTCGTCGTGGTGGTGGTGATGTTGTTGAGATTGTTTTAGTAATGATGTTGTTTGGAGGTTCTCATTTGGTAGCCATGTCGATTAAAGTAAATACTTAATGCACTTTTATGGTCAAATTTTTCGGTGGTTTTTATTGCTATCAACTTTTGTTGTTTGAGAAATGAGGTTCATTTTACGGTCGAGGGACTATGTTTGGAGTCAATCTCTTGGTTGTTTTTGCAGTTTACGCAGTTTGTGTCGTTCTTGCATGGTGTGTCTTTCTTCGAAACAATTGTTTCATATATCTGAGCCCTTGCAGATGGGAGCTGTGTCCAAAGCGTTGTCATTTTTGCACCGAAGTGGGAGAGAATGTAAGGACGCACGCTCACCGGTGAAATTTCGTGGTTTTAATTCTTGGAGGATTATTTCTTCGTCGATGTATCGCAACTCATTACAGTAAATAACTCCTTTCGAGAAGTTTAGTGTCTGTGTTCTGTTGATGTTACTTTTATTTCTGCAATTTTGCTAGTCTTAACCAGTCTACTTTGCCGTATCTTGTTTTGCATGCGTCAACTTCTCCACCGAAAAGCATAGTCAATTGATTTTTGTATGACAAATGGTGATACCCTTTCGAATGTTTTGTTGTCTAGCCGTTTAATTACAATAAATTTATGTTCGCGCAGCTGTGAGTTGTGTGCTTTGTTTATATCAGGTGGTTTGTTCATGTTTGCTTCTAAAGAGTTTGAGCTCGGGCTTTGATGATGTTGTTGTGTTTTTGATTTTGTGTTTTTATTTTCCATTTTTTGTTTTCCATATTTTTTTGTCGGGAATTTGCTGACAAGAGTTTTGGGTTTTTGCAAAGCGAGGTTTTATACTGCTGTAACAAGACTTGTCTCTGCGAGGGTTGAAAAGAATTGGACAAAATTACACAAAGTATATAAGTTATGACTGCTCGGGTGTGAGCGGAGATCTGTAAACCCATTCACAAGTTCGACAACAAAAAACAAGTGGAGAAACACTTATCCGTTATAATCCCAAAATAACACTTATGCATGCATCCAATCAAATTGCCACCCGTGTTAACTATATATCCTTTCCGTGGGTCCAGCGATAATAATAGAATACAAAATTGTACCTCATACCCTCATGGTTTAGATCATATATAAGGCTTGGATTTTAAGAAAAAAAATTTAGTTCGAACTTACAACTCAACTCACAAATGTCTAGACTTTTCGTTTAAGGTCCTGACAATACACGTTAGTAAACTCCTTCTCGGTATTTATAAAAAAAAAAAAAAATGTCTACGAATTTTAGCACGCTTTGCCACAAAGAAACGATCACCACTTCATCACACCTCCAAATCCTGGGTCATTTAACTCAGGACCACTAAGGTTTTAATAGAGGTTGCAAGAGACCAGATCCAGGAAACACTTTTTGGCATGCCTTTCTAAACAAATAAAATGAAATAAACTATTTAATAAAGCTTACGGTATTTTCTCGGCATGGGCTTAAGAATATACAGTATGTAGAATGTTAAAAATGTTTAAGTGTGTCTCTGGTATTTGCGAAGAAAAACTAGTTTTAGTAATTTATTTATTACACCCTTTTTGTTACTAGTTGATCAAGTACTAGGTAGACTACAACAACGAGTCTTCACGCTACAATAGCGCTACCTTCCTTGCCAAGTTCAACCCACCACAAACTTGAGTCGTCGAATGATTTACCCGCTTCATCTGTCGAAATTTATGAACTAGACTCAAGAGGGTGCAAATGGTCAAATATTTCGGATATTTTAGACTTCATATTTTGCATCTCTCTAGTCAAATGGAGGTACATGTGCATGTCTTTTGGCGCACAGTGGGACATTCGGCCATTTTAGTTTGATAAATTAAAACCGTCAGAAAGAAAAAATATTTTTCATGAATTAAACTGCATTTGAAAGATTAATCTTCCAAAATGCAGTCTGCGCAAGTAAATCATGCTCCGATGTCTAAAAGCTGTACAACAAAGTGCCAAAGTTGAACTTTGACGCCAGCGCACATTTTCCTATGTAAAATGCTCAATTTTTAGTTTTTTTGATCAATAAAGTACTTCTAATGGTCAGTTTTACTATACATAATTATTTAATTTTTAATTTTAACTTAATCTGATTTTACAAAAATGAAAAAAACATTTTTTTTTATTTAAGTTGGTCCAATTTGTTGTCTTTGTAAAATATTCCTCCACTTTCAACGCACTGGGAGGAACATCTAATGAGCTTAACATTTTTAAAGAATAACTATATATTTGCAGATTCATTTTTAGTTTTTTTTGTATTATTATTACGGTAATTTATTTATGGAATCTTTTTCTCTTGGAGACTAACGACACGTAGGCAAATCTTAATCTAATATATTTATCCTAATAATTACAATTAATTATTTAGAGTGCGTCCCTAACTATTGTTGCTGGGTGGGGAGTCTCTTCGCTGGAGTCGTGTATGGCTAGTGTGCCAAGTTAAGTCTGCGCAAGTCTATTAGGATGGGCCAAAAGTTTGACCTGATACTTTTCTTTCTTTAACAGATCCTACATTTAATTCTTTATGAATACTTTGAAAGTATTACTTTCATTCCGTATGTACCGTGGTGCCCCAGTGACAGTTCTCTCAGTATCTTCGATTGACCCCACTGGATTATTTATAGATTACTAATGCAAGCTCCCCATAGCTCGGAGCCATATGTCCAAATTGGTTTAAGAACCACATTGTATAAAAGTGCTTTGTACCCAGTTGTGAGACTGTTTGTCCAGTATATCTGCTGTGTAGATGATATACAGTGTCGGTTCAAGCAGGCTACGCAGGGGTACACCAGCTTCAATTGGATGATATTCAGAGAGGAAATCTGTGCATCTTACTGCGAAACTTCTTTGCTGTAGGCATGACTCCAATATTTTATGGGTGTTCTGTGAAAGTAATATTCTGATTTTGTGAATTAAGCCATCCAGCCAAACGCGGTCGACAGCGGAGCAAATGCTTTCAAATGCATTTGGTATCTCCAGGGTTATCCGGTTTTTACTTCTTCAATGGTTCCATGTTTTCTCACAAAATCCACATTCGTGCATTCCACTTTTGTGTTGTGTGTGGTGTTGTTTTTTATGATTAAGGAGCAACTATTCCGGTAGGAGAATGATAGGTCTATATGATGATGGCTGGGCCTTGTCCTTTCCGGCTTTATGGATCATTGTGATGACAGATTTCCTCCATTGTTGAGGATAGTAGCCCCATTTCATCACGCTGTTGAATATTATGGTGAGAAAATATACTGCACACCTGCAAATCATTTTAGAGGAGATGATGTCATGGCCTGGCCCTTTTTGCTTTGAGTCTTGGTCCCAATGACTCTTATAACTTCTCCTGTTTGGAATAGGCGGGGTGGCTTCAAGATTGTTGGTTAGTGGGACCTCATAGCTTTTTGATGCTGGATGTGGTTTTTAGACGTTTTCTAAATGGAAAGCAAATGTATAGCCCTTCTCTTTGTTGCTGGAAGCCCACTTTCCTGTTTGTGTAGCAACGGTGATTCACTCACGATTGGTGGACATACGCCTGCTTTAGCTTTCCACAGTGGGAATCGTTTGTTGCTTGGGGAGAGTTGCTCCATATAGTATTATTGAACTCGGTTTTTCTCATCATCTAGGGCTTTGCTTAGTAGATGGTTGGCTATTTTTAACCGTTTCTTCGAGGCAAGCGATCTATGGGCTTGCCACTCTCGCCGAAGCCTTCTCTTATCGCGTAGCACCTCTTTAATATTCCTGGGAATACGACTGCTTTTATACATTTTATTGGAGGGGAGGGGTTTGCAGCCAGTGACATTACAGTCACTAATGATTTAACTGAGCTTTATTTTTTCCTTACAGTTTAAAATATTCAATCCATTCACCATATTCAATATTCACCATTCAATATTTTTTTGCAAAACGCGTATTTCAAGGTCGATTTAGCATTAGCGAGTTCGTTAAGAACTTTTCCATCAATCATCTAAATTCATCCAAATTGACACGAATGGCTTTTCCTTCCTTAATTTGAAGTAATACTTTGCCTAGATTTGCGGCAGACTCTCAATCTGATGGTGAGGTAAGCTTTTTAATGAGCCGCTTCGCAGTATGTTCCACCAGGGTTTGAAGTTTTACTTCTGCTGAAGCATGATTTTATATTTTGGCTGCGACAGCCCTTTTTTGCCTCTTTTCGTGCAAGGTTGCGTCAGTTAAATCGACCTACAATAGAAGCTAAGCGGCTCAAAATCGCACAACTCGCTTAAAACTTAGGTAAAGGAATATTCAATGAACATATTTATATAAAGAAAAATATCGTGGAAAGTCACGATTATATTTTTGTAAAAATCATGTCAAAGTTTAAAACAGCCCAAAAAATTAGATGGTTTGGAAAATAGGGTTTTCTTTGGAACTGTCTATACAACGGACCAGTTTTTGATTGAGTGTTGATAACAATGAATACACCTCATACAAGATACCAGTAACAGAATCATATGTAATTACATAGTTTACTTTTTCCACCTGAAAGATGCAGCATGTGAATAAAAATTAAATACATTTTTGGCACACTGAAACAATTTTTAACTTTGAGTGCTCATATCTTCTGAACTTAAAAAGTTCGATTAGTTCTGGAAAATTCTCTTTTAGATGCGTATTTTCATTTCATCGAAAGCGCTCATAAAATTGGTTGACTTTTGCCACCTTTCGGCTGATGTACCACAGTGCGTCGGGCAAATGAGGTGTCTTTATAGCAAGGACACCTGGCAAAAGGCCACTTCTGCATAGTCGAATAAAGAAAGCTCGCTTAAATTGGTTCCATCTTTCAAGACGATTCTGCACCTTGTCATCGCGAGCACTCTGTAAAGGATTCTTTAAAATTTTGCTATTTTTTTAAAAATGCACTCAATTAGTTTCGACAATTTTTCAACGACAGGTTAACATTTTTAAGGCCAGGTGACAGCCCCGACCTTAATCCGATAGAGAATGTCTGGGCCCTGCCAAAATAAGACAGCATTAGCCAAAACTATGGTTGAGTTAGGGAAGTTAAAAGAAGTTTGGTTTGAGGATGTAACGGATAAATATCTGAAGGCTTTATACGATTCGATTCCCAATAGGGTCATATATTAATTAGTTTATAATTTAAAACAAAATCCTGAAATATTTGTTATTATTAGTTTAAAAGAAAACAAAACACCTAATGGAACAAATTAAGTTTTTTTTAAATAAATCGTTTTATAATTTTAATGCATTTTTTTCCGTTGTTTGATCAAATTAATTTGGTTTTAAAAATTGTGACTTGGAAAAATAATTTTTTTAAATTATATGAATATGAGGGGAAACGTTGTGAGTCGCGACTCTACATAAGAGAGATACAGAAATGAGTATAATGATTAAATGAGTTCCGTCTGGCTATAACAATGATCCGATTCTGAGTTTTTGGTTTTCTCGTATCTTTAAAATTGTAGCATTAGAATCCCGTGATGAGATTGTTTTTGAGGCGTTTTTGTCAAAATTGAAAATAAAATTGTTAGAAGAGAGTGAACGTCGGAAAAACTGATAACTCAGTGATTCAAGTGGTACTGTACAAGTTACGAATACACGAATGAGCAAAACAAAGGGAATCGCGAAAAATGTTCATAAGCAAACTTAAAATGCTATAAGTGTGGTCGCAAAGGGCATTTCGCAGAGGAGTGTCTGCAAAATAAGAACGAATACAAAAAAAAGGAAGAGAACGCAAAATCTTTCTTTTCGGTGTATAGCGTTGGCACAAATTGCTCGTTGCTGATGGTCGCGTCTTTACTTCGCTCCACCTAACAATTATTTTTTTCGGTGATTTAAGGAGAGTAATTGCATTCTAAAAACGTTTATTGTGTTTGTAACTGATCGTGCATTCCGTTTGCTACATATGCATAGCCAGTGCTCGTGTTTTCGTGTAATTATTCCCAATTTTTCATCAAGTTTGTGCTTTCTTACCTACTCCGTCATTCTTAGTCACCGCTGCATTTTTGTTGACATATGTATTGTCGGTGCACTCTATCTGAGCCATCTCTATTTTATCTACATTTTAATCTTCTCTGCATAAATACTAACACAGTCGTATCGCGTTTGACGCCTCCCTCTCCGTGTCTGACGCTTTGTGTTTGTGTTTTTATACCCGATACTCAAAAGGAGTATTGGGGTATATTAGATTTGTGGTAAAAGTGGATGTGTAACGTCCAGAAGGAAGCGTTTCCGACCCCATAAAGTATATATATTCTTGATCAGTATCAATAGCCGAGTCGATTGAGCCATGTTTGTCCGTCCGTCCGTCCGTCCGTCCGTCTGTCCGTCTGTCCGTCCTATTAGCGCCTAGTGCTCAAAGACTATAAGAGCTAGAGCAACGACATTTTGTATCCAGACTTCTGTAATATGTCACTGTTACAAGTGTATTTCAAAACTTCGCCACGCCCACTTCCGCCCCCACAAAAAGTACGAAAATCTGTGGCATCCACAATTTTAAAGATACGAGAAAACCAAAAACGCAGAATCGTAGAGAATGACCATATCTTCTAGACTGCTGAATCTGAATTGGATCGTATCATTATTATAGCCAGAATGAAGAAAAAATTTCATTTTTTTTCTCGCCCTGTCTCTTTTTAACACACACGTATCATAGCCGGCTTTGCTTAGCGCAAAACATTAGCGCCTATATCTCAGATACTATAAGAGCTAGAGCAACCAAATTTGGTATCCACACTCCTGTGATATCGGACCTTGACGAGTTTGTTTCAAAATTTCGCCACACCCCTTCCGGCCCCAAAGGACGAAAATCTGTGGCATCCACAGATCTCAGAGACTATTAGACCTGACTGTACAGCTCTCACTGTTACAAAACTATTTGTAATTTTTCACTGCAGAACTCACTGTTGCAAGTGTGTTTCTTTTTGCTCACTGTAGAGAGCTCACTGCTACACTGTTTCAAAATGTCGCCCCACCCCCTTCCGCAGCCATAAACAACGAAAATCTGTGGCAACCACAATTTTGAAGATAGGAGAAAATTAAAAACGCACAATCATAGAGAATGGCCATATCTACCAGATTGCCGAATCTTGCCTAATCCGAATCAGATCGGATTATTGTTATAATAAAAGTAACAAATCAATTTGCAGTGGCTACGCAGCGCCCGTCGACACGTTCTGACTGATTTTCTGTCTCTCTCGCACGCACTCTTTGTCGTTTAATGTAGTCATACTGACTATGTATCGGTTATAAATGTAGAGTTGCGGTCGCGGCAACAACTCACAACGTTCCCCTCGTTCGTGTTCGGTTTGTGTTTTGCGACGGCCGTTTGTTCGTTGTTGTTGTTGTATTGATCTGCGTTATCTTTTGTGCTGTTTGATCAGTATTTGTTTCGACTTAAAGTCATCATTCAAGTATTTTCCTCGATTAATCTTACCTTTTTCATATTTCATATTATGAGTACTTGTTGTGCTAAACGCTGTCGCTCGGCTGCCATTCGGCAAACATTCACCTTCTGCTGGTTGTATGATAAGATGACACACTGTTTGCGCCGACTTTGGCCCAATTGAGGACGCGTAGTCGACCTCACAAAGACTCGCTGCGGTCTCAACTGTACTTGTTGGGACTGCAGAGCTATTGAGAACGACATGCGGGTTCTTATGAGACAGACTCAATATGAATACGCTGCCCTCAACTCTGGATTCAAAATGCTCCAGGATAAGTTTCTCACGATGGAGTCTCATTTCAAAAATCTCAAAATTTTGGCTGAGTCGCCAAAGAGAAATAAGGTTAACAACTATTTGCCAAACTCTAATACGGTCGTCTCTCTTCCAGTCCCGGGATCACCTGCACCCCGAAGTCGATCACCGTCACTAATAAATTTTGATGCAATGGATCTTTGTTCTAATGGTACCATTGCAACGACAGCGACGGAGGCCTCATCTGCAGTCTCTCCTGCAGTAGCACCTGCCGCCCCTCCTGCGCCCGTGTCTGACCAGGATGTCCGACCGAAAGTCAACGACGAAGCCGTCGCAAGCGCTTCTGTGGCCCTATTTGAAGCCGCTAACGCTGCTGTCCGGAGGGATGTTGAGGCTCCTTCAACCTCAACTCCCATAACTACTGCTTTTCCAACTAACACCTCTACGTCCCTTGTTCACGTCTCAACGAATGAATTCTGTGACCCCTCCATCTGTTCTTACTGCGGTTGCTCCTCTAAAATCTATTTTTTTTTCTTGACTAATGGTATCGGCTACGGAGGTCATGGTCCGAGACTTTATACTGTCTAAACTTAACATAGATAGTTCTGCGGGTCTTGTAGCTACCAAATTTAACTTCAAGGTCAAGCGAAACATCTCTTTTTTTAAAATTCTTGTCCCGGATAAACATGTCCATATTTTGCTTGACCCCTCTTTCTGGTCGGTGCATACGATTTGTCACCTGTTTACAAATCGTCCCACTAGCCCTGAACATCGAGTTGGAATTCTTCCAACTCCATCTCTGTCTGCTACACCTTCCGTAGCAAAAACTAGTAAAGATTTCCTATCAGAATGTTCGTGGTTTGGGCAGCAAGCTCAACAAGTTACATACTGAAAGTGCAACTTTTGAGGCCGATATTATCGCTATTTTCGAAACCTGGCTTCACTCCTCAATCTCTAATTCCGAGATTTTTGTGAAGAAATTTAATATATATAGATCGGATCGTCCATCTCGTGGTGGCGGTGTCCTGATTGCTGTCCGTTCTGACATAACATCCCAACTCTTTTCTTTCACGCAGCCAATTTTCAAACTGTTTCATCCCAACTTAATGAGTCCGATTGTCTTATCGACCTTGGAGATTTAAATCTCCCAAATATTTCGTGGTCTCCATCCGAAGACTCCAACCAGATGTTCCCATTCATGCAGCACGATTTCGTCGATTCTCTGTCCGACTCATCATTGGGTCAGGTAAACGGCATATGCAATAGCATAGGTAGGATTTTAGACCTTGTCTTTATTACCGACTCAACGAACACACCAGTCTACAGAGGATCCCTCTATCTTTTCCCGAAGACCTTTACCATCCCACCCTGGAAATTGAAGTCCAGCTGCCTTTTTCTGGTCCCACCAAACCCTGTATAAAGCCTTCGGCTATATTTTGCTTCAAGAGGGCTGATTTTATCTCTTTGAATAGCGCACTTTCTCTGATCGATTGGTCATTCCTAGATGACTTTCATGAGATCGCGCCCGCCACTAACGCATTCTACAGCACTGTTTTTTCCATCTTTCCTATCTTCGTTCCATTAGTTTCCCCTCTCAGAAATCTTTCTGGCCCAATTTGGTTCACCCCGCGGCTAATAAACCTAAGAAATATAAAATCTCGTTTATATAAGTTTAAACTGTCTGTCTCGCAGTCAGATTTTTCTAGGTATTCAATTGCAAAATCTAAATTTTCCATTTGTAATACCTTATGCTATAACAATTATTTGGCTAAATGCAAGCTCAACTTTAAACGAGATCTTAAACAATTCTTTAACTCTTAATTTTTAACTCTAAACGTAATTCTTCACAATATCCCTCTTTACACTTATGCTGATAACAATTCCGATATTGCTAACCTATTTGCTTCATTTTTTCAACTTTGCTACTCTGCTCCTTCAAATAACCTGCACTCTATTCTCGATTCACCTAACGACTATCCAGCCGCGCAGTCATATCCTATCCCTTTAAATAGTTCAAGTTGTATCCATTCCCCCTTTAGTGATTATGATGGCCTTTTAACTTATTTAAAATCGTGTACATTTTCTTTCTCCACTGGTCCAGATTTGGTTCCCAGTGCCGTTCTTAAACTTTGTGCGGATTCTTAATCTTCTCGGATGTACAACCTCTCACGAGCTTGGTGATTTTCCCACCGTTGGGAAAGAATCTTACATAATTCCATTCATAACGAGGGGGAACGTTGTGAGTTGCTGCTGCGACCGCAACTCTACATTTATACCCGATACATAGACAGTATGGCTACATTAAACGACAAAGAGTGCGTGCGAGAGAGACAGAAAATCAGTCAGTACGTGTCGACGGGCGCTGCGTAGCCACTGCAAATTGATTTGTTACTTTTGGCTATAATGATAATCCGATCTTATTCGGATTAGGCAAGATTCGGCAATCTGGTAGATATGGCCATTCTCTATGATTGTGCGTTTTTAATTTTCTCCTATCTTCAAAATTGTGGTTGCCACAGATTTTCGTTGTTTATGGCTGCGGAAGGGGTGGGCCGAAATTTTGAAACACACTTGTAGCAGTGAGCTATCAACAGTGAGTTCTGCCGTGAAAAATTACAAATAGTTTTGTAGCAGTGAGAGCTCGACAGTCAGGTCTAATAGTCTCTGAGATCTGTGGATGCTCCAGATTTTCGTCCTTTGCGGGGCGGAAGGGGTGAGACGAAATTTTAATAACAACTCGTCAAGGTCCGATATCACAGGAGTGTGGATACCAAATTTGGTTGCTCTAGCTTTATAGTCTCTGAGATCTAGGAACTCATATTTAGCAATAGGCCAAAGCCGGCTATGATACGTGTGTGTTAGAGAGAGACAGGGCGGAAAAATGAAATTGTTTTCTTCATTCTGGCTATAATATTGAAACGACCTGATTCAGATTCTGCAGTCTAGAAGATATGGTCATTCTCTACGATACTGCGTTTTTGGTTTCTCGTATCTTTAAAATTGTGGATGCCACAGATTTTCGTCTTTTGTGGGGGCGGAAGTGGGCGGGGCGAAGTTTTGAAATACAATTGTAGCAGTGACATATCACAGGAGCCTGGATACAAAATGTCGTTGCTCTAGCTCTTATAGTCTTTGAGCACTAGGCGCTAATAGGGACGGACAGACGGACGGACGGACGGACGGACGGACAGACAGACATGGCTCAATCGACTCGGCTATTGAGGCTGATCAAGAATATATATACTTTATGGGGTCGGAACGCTTCCTTCTGGACGTTACACATCCATTTTCACCACAAATCTAATATACCCCAATACTCATTTTCAGTATCGGGTATAAAAAGGGGTCTAAGTTTCAAACTATAGTTGTATCTCCAATTTATCTGCCATTCCTAAAATCTTCGAAAAAATTATTACTTCTCGGCTCCAACGCTTTTGTAGTTCCCTGTTATCAGAATCACAGCACGGATTTGTAAAACGTCGCTCAGTTTCGTCTAACCTCCTTGAATTTTCATCCTCTGTAACTGTCGGATTTGCAAAACAATGTCAAACTGACGTAGTTTATACTGATTTTAGTAAAGCTTTCGACTCAGTTAATCACAATCTTCTTATACACAAACTATCTCTACTAGGATTTCCGACTAAACTTCTTCTCTGGACTAATGCGTACCTTTGCAATCGTTCTCAGTGTGTCTGCTTCCAATATTCTCTTTCTAAACCAGTTTTTGTCTCTTCGGGTGTGCCGCAAGGTAGCCATCTCGGGCCCTTATTACTTAACCTTTTTTTTTTATCAATGATCTTCCCAAGTTTTAACTAATTCACGAGTCCTAATGTATGCTGATGATGTCAAGCTATGTTTTTCCTATAGCGATCAGGTGTCCCCGTTATTTCTTCAACCGGATCTCGACGCTCTCAACAATTGGTGTATAATTAACGATCTTCCTCTTAACATTTCCAAATCTAATGTCATGAACTTCCATCGCAACAAGCCTTACCTATTTGACTTTTCAATTAATAAAATTTCCTTGGAACGCCTGTACAAAGTTAATGACTTGGGCATTATCTTTGTTCCTAACTTATGTTTTAATTCTCATACATCCGCTATTTCGAATAAAGCCAAAGGAGTCCTTGGCTTTATCAAAAGATGGTCGAAGGAATTTTCTGACCCCTATAACACTAAACTACTCTACGTTTCCTTGTACGGCCTATCTTGGAATATGGTTAATGTATCTGGTCTCCCCATTACCAAAAATATCAAGATATGGTTGAGTCCGTTCAAAAACAATTCCTTATCTTTGCCCTGCGCGGTCTTAATTGGGACCCCTCTGGTCATCTTACTTCTTATGAGAGTCGGCTGCGTCTCATTAACTTGCACTCTCTTGAAAGCCGTAGGACTTGTCATGGAATTCTCTTTCTCCATAAACTTCTCCTAGGAAAGGTTGAATCCTCATCCTCATTAGCCTTATCAGTATTGCTGTCCCATCCCGCCCGACTAGGCATTACTTTCCTCTACGTCTTCCTCTCTGTCCTTCAAACTACTCCGACCATGAATCTTTCCGTAGCCTTTGCCGCGAATACAATACATTTTCCATCTTTTTATCCTTTAATACTTGCGCTTCCAAAGTCAAATCTTCTTTAATGAATAATTTCAGTTAACTTTCTTCTGCCTCGAATTGTGTTAGCGAACTTTCTAGTAGCAGATAATTTTATGATTCTTATTTCTACACAGTTTAACTGTCCATAGTTGAACTCTTAACAATAAACAATAACCAAATTGTTCTCCAAAGCCTAAAGATTGAGTTGGATAGCTCATATTTGCGTGCAGCAAGAGTTCTTAGAAATGTTTGAACAATATCACACAAAAACGAGGGGGAACGTTGTGAGTTGCTGCTGCGACCGCAACTCTACATTTATACCCGATACATAGTCAGTATGGCTACATTAAACGACAAAGAGTGCGTGCGAGAGAGACAGAAAATCAGTCAGTACGTGTCGACGGGCGCTGCGTAGCCACTGCAAATTGATTTGTTACTTTTGGCTATAATGATAATCCGATCTTATTCGGATTAGGCAAGATTCGGCAATCTGGTAGATATGGCCATTCTCTATGATTGTGCGTTTTTAATTTTCTCCTATCTTCAAAATTGTGGTTGCCACAGATTTTCGTTGTTTATGGCTGCGGAAGGGGGTGGGCCGAAATTTTGAAACACACTTGTAGCAGTGAGCTATCAACAGTGAGTTCTGCCGTGAAAAATTACAAATAGTTTTGTAGCAGTGAGAGCTCGACAGTCAGGTCTAATAGTCTCTGAGATCTGTGGATGCTCCAGATTTTCGTCCTTTGCGGGGGCGGAAGGGGGTGAGACGAAATTTTAATAACAACTCGTCAAGGTCCGATATCACAGGAGTGTGGATACCGAATTTGGTTGCTCTAGCTTTTATAGTCTCTGAGATCTAGGAACTCATATTTAGCAATAGGCAAAGCCGGCTATGATACGTGTGTGTTAGAGAGAGACAGGGCGGGAAAAAATGAAATTGTTTTCTTCATTCTGGCTATAATATTGAAACGACCTGATTCAGATTCTGCAGTCTAGAAGATATGGTCATTCTCTACGATACTGCGTTTTTGGTTTTCTCGTATCTTTAAAATTGTGGATGCCACAGATTTTCGTCTTTTGTGGGGGCGGAAGTGGGCGGGGCGAAGTTTTGAAATACAATTGTAGCAGTGACATATCACAGGAGCCTGGATACAAAATGTCGTTGCTCTAGCTCTTATAGTCTTTGAGCACTAGGCGCTAATAGGGACGGACAGACGGACGGACGGACGGACGGACGGACGGACAGACAGACAGACATGGCTCAATCGACTCGGCTATTGAGGCTGATCAAGAATATATATACTTGATGGGGTCGGAAACGCTTCCTTCTGGACGTTACACACATCCATTTTCACCACAAATCTAATATACCCCAATACTCATTTTGAGTATCGGGTAAATAAGCCTCGCTGGTGATAGATTCGTTCGTAAATTCGCATTGGGTCGAGGTGACGTTAAACTGAAAACTGCAAATTTTGGTGAAACCCTCAAAGATGTACTCTATGTCCCAAACTTTCAGTGTAATTTTGTCTCCGTTAGCAAAGCAGTGAACAATGGGTGCAGTGGGATTTTTGAACAGAACTTTGCATATATATATATGTCAGCAATGGTCAAAATTGGTTAAAAGAAAAACAAAAAGGCGACTTATTTATATGTGAATTAAAAGAAGACGATCAAAAGATATATTATGGTAGTACCAACAATGATTTAATAATATGTCATCATCGGTACGGCCACTTAAAAATGAAAACTTGACTGGAGTTAAATGATAAGAAACTAGTGCACGGATTTCAATTTGACAAACTTTAATAAAGACATTGTTAAGCTATTAAGCGTTTTTAATAACTGTTGCAATATTTAATTTAATGAAAGTCGAGAGGTTGTATATAATTCACAATTTATTTGCACATGTAAACCAACTTATCGCGTATGTACATATGGGGATAATTGGGCGAACGATTGATGCGAGGATGTTACTCTAATAGCTGCGACGATTAGCTCAAGACTGCCACTGCAAGGGCTGACGGGCCAAATTGCCGGGCCCTATGCAGCAAGCTTAGACGCGAGCGAGAGTAGGATAGCCCGCGAGCGTTAGAGCTGCTCGGGGCCGCTGTTAAACCGAGTACGAGAGATTGCGATATAAGGAGACGAATGAATTCCGCTGCATGTGCATATGCGGTAGCAAATGATCTTTACAGTGGGGGCATTGGAAATGACAACAACAAAATGCATTTCCTTTGGGCCGCACCACTGGCAGTAATTTACAATATTTAAGCTGCTTGACCCGACAGACATACAAAGTACTGTTTGTTGAAAGAGTAAAATATGCTTAGCTCCATTTAATGCTCTGAAAATAAAATTAAATGAATTAAAATTTAATTAAAATTCAATTAAAATTCTCCGATCTGATAACGGCACAGAATACTTAAATCGCGCATTCGAGCAATATGTCATTTGGATGAAAATTGAATCATCAGCTATCTGTACCACACACACCTCAGCAGAATGGTGTGCAAAAAGAATTAATAGAACGCTCGTAGAAATGGCTCTCAGCATTGTTGTAAATGCTTTGATTTGAATGAGACATTTTTGGCAAAAGCAGTGCATACAGCAGCATACCTGAGAAACCGATCTCCAACAAAAGCAGTGGTAAATATGACACCTTGTGAGGTTCGGTCAAAACCAATGGTATGTCATCTGCAAACATTGTCTAACCATTGCACTAAATGAAACTGAGCATAAGAAATTCCGCCCAAAAGGGAATGAATTGATAATGGTCGGATATTCTGATACAAGCAAAGCCTGTCGTTTGTATGACAATGTAAACAAGAAAATAATTGTAAACAAAGATGTTCGTTTTTTGAGCCAAATATTGCAGATTCCCAATTTCTAAGCGAAAAGAGCAAAGAATGCAAAGAGTGAGAGAATGCCGAATACAACGAAGAAGCAGATGCTGTGTGCATAGAGAGAGGTGAAGCCGAAAACAACGAAAAATCAGACGCTGGATGCGGTCATGACCATACAATTGACGAAGCACACAAAAGGCAGAGGCAGACCAAAACAAATAAGAACTGGATTGAGAGGAAAACCGAGAAAACAGAAAAACTATGTAAATATGTTAAATTGTGAACACAATGGACCAGAGACCGTAGAAGAAGCCATGGCGAGCGATAACAAGAGTGCATGGTGAACAGCTATGCAAGAGAAGTACAATGATTAGAAATGAGACATGTGAGCGAGCGCAATTGCCGTCTAGCCAAAAGGCGATTGGATGTCGCTGGGTGTACGGTATCAAGCACGATGCAAATGGAAGAGTGGAACATTACAAGACTAGATTTTTTGTCAAAGGATGCGGACACATATACGGCGTTAACTACGACGAAACTTTTTCTCCTGTCTTAAGATACGCTACCATCCGAATGGTTTTTGGCAATAGCAGCGGAGCTGGAACTTCATGTGCACCAGCTTGACGTGTCAACAGCGTACCTCAACGGAGACTTGACTGAAGAGATCTACATGAAGCAGTCTAAGAAGTTCGAGCAGCAGGATGGTCAGGTTTTGAGATTAAAGAAATCTCTGTATGAAATTAAACAATCTGGTCGTCGAATATGGAACATCAACCTAGACGAAACTCTACGGCGAAATGGTTTCGCAGCATGTGCAAGTGAGGCGTGCTTATACACTCGTCATAATGGTACACACGTCAACATAATAACCGTACTCGTACTTCCGTAACTTGAAACACGACCGGTTTTTTTTACAATTTTGTATATGTAACAGTTTTAACGGTAAAATGTCATTTGGGAAGAAAAGTAACGGAATTTAACTGTAAAATGCAGCATTTGAAGATTTGGTCATATGGCCAAATTGCAATCAACCAGACCTTAACGGTTTATCCATCGATTTTTACAAACGATACCTTAAACGACGCCCAATTCATTATTCATTATTTCGAGTTTTCTAAGTGCAAATTTTGAAAAAATATACCGCAACAAGTTATCAATTTTGTATTTGAAAGCTTAATATTGTCGAGACGGTAAGCTTAAGCTACAAAGTTTTCGGGTAGGATTAATAGCTGCAAAGTTTAATACAACCAGATGTCAGATACATAAGGTTTGTGAAAAAAAGTAAAAAACAGTACAAAAAATATCAGATTTAAAAAATGTAAAAAAAAACTATACCTAGAAAAAAAATAACAAAATATTAAACATTTTTAAGGCCCCAAATCTATCATAAAAAGTCGGTTTGGTTTACAACGGAAATGTGGTGTTGCATAGTGTAATTTATGGAGATAACATTAGCGCTATGAATTTGGTTAAGAATCCGGTTTATCATGCCCGCAATAAGGACATAGACATCAGATATCATAATAGTAATAATGTTATCGACCTGAAATATTTTCCTACTGATCATATGAGTGCAGACCTATTAACAAAGAACCTTTGTAAAATGAATCATGAGAAGTTTACACACATAAGATTTGTCTTTACTTATATTTTTGAAGATTTAAGTTTTATTTTTAATAATACATATTGTTGTTTGCTATTACTTTTACAACAGTCAACAATTTAGAATCAATTCAAATTTAGAATCAAATTTAGAATCTAAATAGAGAATACCTCTGATGTAAGCATACCACATACTTGGCATGAACACCCTGTGTTAAGAAGATCTCTATAATAAAATTAATTATCATTCTGTTATTATCATTCTGGACATTTTGCGAAAACCGGAGACTGCCTGAGTATATTCCTAATCAGCATCAATAGACGAGTTGATATAGCCATGTCTGCTTATCCGTCTTGTTTGATGCCTAGTTCTCAGAGACTACAAAAGCTAGAGCAACCATATTTTCAGTGTAGGCTCCTGTGATATCACAGTGAATCAAGTCTTTTGCAAAAGTTTACCACGCCCTACCGTTATCCACAATTTTGAAGATAAAAAAAAAAAAACGCAGAATCATGGAGAATAAGCATATCTATCAGATTGCCGAATCTGAATCAGATCGGATCATATAACCAGAAGAAACAAATGAAATTGCATTGACTACGCAACGCCTTCTTTCTCTCTCTCACACACTCTTCGTCGTACCGTGTGCGCCCTCTGTGGAGATAAAACGGTTGCTGTTGGTGTGAAAAACAATTTTAAGAAAAATGGAAACCGATCAAATCGAGTATATAAAAATCTCTCAAACGGTTCGACCAATTCCGACATATAAATTATATTGTATAAATTAAACTAACTGAGTACCGTGTATAAAGTAGAGCGGCCCTTGCCGTGGCTCACAACGTTCCCGCTCGTTTTATTATGTAAAGCGTGGGATAAAATTTAAAGTTTGTTCTACAATTATTCTATTGCTGTTTTCGTCTGGGCTGATTCTAGTATTGTTCTGCAGTGGATGAGAATGCATTCCTCCACACTAAATTTTTTTTGAAACCGCATTGCTAAATTTTAAACTAAACACCTTGGTCTCATTTGGAGGAATGTGGCCAGCAAAGATAACCCTATTGATATTTTTTCGCAAGGCGAAAGATCTATCTCAGTCAATGCGGCTTTCCGGAAATAAATTGCTAATAACATTATTTACCACAACGGTAGATAGAGAATTGTTAGAACTTCGCAAGCTAGTAGTTCTGAAAAGTAGCATATGTAGGCAAAACAGTAGTGAAACAGTAATTGAAAAATTGCTGGATCGCATCTCATGATTCACCAAAGTAGTTCGTGTAGTTTCATACATTCTTCGAATTCTCAATGACATCTGTCCTGATAGATCGCTCAAAATCAATAAGGTTAGGGCTGAATCAGCTCTAGAGACTTAGAATCCGTTGCTTCGCATATCTTTTCTTATCCAGCGAGAGTAATACTCCAAAGAGATCTCTGCTTCAGAGGCCAATAAAACACTTGGGCCGGAGCTACAAATTTTAATCCTAATTCTCACTCAATCAAAAAACCAAACTGGAACATTCAATTTTATGCCTATCGAAGGCTGCAATCGATGTCAAAGCAAGGTTTGCAGTCACTTTAAGGAGAAATCATAACATTACGTAGATGTTTGTCGAGCACATGTAGACTGAAACTGGTATTATCCGATTGGAAGCTCGGATAGTCAGTGCTTGAAGGCTACTTATGCAGATTGTGTAAAACTGTGTGCATTGCTTTCACTACAAGCCAAAACTTCGTAACCAAATGATGGGTTCTGTTCCTGATGATAGATTTTTTAATCGTCGTCCCTTCCTTGTTTTTGCGGCTGTGGAACCTCTTTGAATTATACATTTTTGTATAGTTTAAGGGAGGTTCCCATTCTAAACACACAAAAATATGGCCAAAATGTCAGGAATTTGTTTTTGATAAAAAATAAAATATTCTCCAAAAACTTGTTGGTAGGTTCTTTTAACTAAAAGAAAGAATTTATTAAATTTGTTCATTTCCCCGATATTTTTGTTTGTATATATAGTCTTTAAATATTCCTTTACCTAAGTTGAAAAGCGCATTCTGCACTTTTGAGCCCTTCGGCTTTTAGGCCGACGACAAAAAAGGGCTGTTGCAGGTATAAAGTCCTAACATGCGTCGCACAGTGGGGCCTTCAGCCATTTCAGATTGCTAAATTAATAACTTCTGAACAAAATAAGAAATTTCATGAAATTTTTAAAATTTAGTCTGCACAAGGACACTGTGCTACGATAGCTAGAAGCTTTACAATAAAGTGTCAAAGTTCAACTTTGTTACGGTACATATGTATGTATGAATACCTATGCCTGTACAAAAAAAAATTGTTCACATTTTTTTTTCTCGAAAAATAATAACGAGTAATAATTTTGTAATGATTTTTTATCAAATGTAAATTTAAAAAAAAACAATCACAAATAAATACCACTACGAATTGGTTATGGCCCCAGGTCTCAGTCGACTTTCTGAACTTGTGACTCGGTCGATTGTGAAAATGGGTTCGTCGTGCCATTTAACCGATAAGCTCAACAACGAGAATTATAGTGCGTGGCTAATCCAAATGAAAAGCGTTCTAATACACTGTGAGTTGTGGTCAGTAGTGTGCGTTTGAGAAGTGAAAAACGAAAACCATGATGATGCGCAGCAAGCACAGTTTGATTTAAAAAACCAGAAGGCTCTTGCAAGTATTATGCTGTGTATTAAATCATCGCTGATAAAAAAGAAGCATGGAAAGTTCTGGTAGTATAAATATGCCATCAGGCCCCGCGCATCGCATAAGCCTGTTAAAGCAAATGTTGTTCATTAAAATGAGCGAAAAGAAATCGGCAACAAAGCATGTAAATAATTTTTGTGCGATCGTGGAAAAACTGAAAGAAATTGATGTAACAGTTGCTGAAGAAATGTTGTCTATTCTTTTGTGGGGATTTGAACTGTCCTACATGCAAGCTTCATGAAGGAGACAGGCGCAAGGCAAATCAAGATTTCGCAGAAAAAAGTGAACAACGAGCGTTCGGGTCGTCGTCGTCCAAAGAGAAGACGAATAACGAAAACGGACAAAAGAAAACGAATTGGACGAGCACCGTTATCTGCTGGTCTTGTGGTCGTCGCGGACACAAAGCGTCAAAGTGTAGAGCAAAGAACAATCGCGAAAACAAACCGAAAGGAAATAACGAAACCGAGAGAGACGGAGAGAAATCGTATTTTTTGTTTGCGTGCGCGACAAATAATCTCTTTTCGAAGAGTGTCGATAGTGGCCCACGGCTCACTTATGTTGGGAGATCTCGATTTTCTAAACTAAGAGAGCACAAGAGAGCCATATAAAACTTATCGATGTTTTGTATGTAAAAGAATTCCAATGTAACTTCATGTCATCGGAAATGGTTTCTCAGTTGAGTTTACAAAGACATATGTGTTGTGTAAGGAATAATAAGGGCACCGTCATAATCGTTGCCGAAAAGCAACACAATGGTGCACGGTATCAAAGCAAGTGAAGTTAAGAACATGAATGGCCAGGTGTGCGAAACCTGCGCAAAATGCAAGATATGTGTGAAAAAATTCCCAAAAAGCTGGTGCAAGCCGTGCGAAAAATGTTCTCGGATCGGTATATATAGACATTTGCGGATTAATGAATAAAAACTCCTTAGGCGGAACCTGTTATTCCGTAACATTCATCGACGATAAATCGAGCTGTGTTCGTTTATTTTTTGAATTAAAAGACACTTAACGGATCCTCATACCCCGCAACAGAATGGCGTCGCAGAACGAGCCAATCGTACATTGGTGGAAATGGCACGCAGCATGCTATTTCATGCAGAATTATAAGAGCGATTCTGGACAGAAGCAATCAAAACTGCAGCATAGTTGCGTAACCGGACAGAATCTTCAACGTTAATTGTCATGACACCTTTTGAAGTATGGGCAGAAAGGAAGCCGTGCTTTTTTCATCTGTGCAGCCACAACTTGTAGAATTTCAGGAGCATATGCAAAATTCTCTTCTGTCTGTGCGTCTGTCCGTTCGACCGTCCGTTCGTCGCGATGAGCGCCTAGATCTCAGAGACTATACAAGCTAGAGCAACCAGACTGCATACTAACTGTTGACTAACCTCCTTCCGCCCCTACCAAGGACGAAAATCTGTGGCATCCACAATTTTGAACAAACGAGGAAATTTAAAAACGCAGAATCATAGAGAATAACCATATCGACTAGATTGCCGAATCTGGATCAGTTCAGATTATTATTATAGCCAGAAGGAACAAATTAAATTTCAGTGGCTACGATAGAGAGCCATGCTCCTACTCATTACCTCTCTTTCACACACTCTTTCTGGTGCAGTGTGCGCCCTCCGGCGGAGGGTAGCCATACTGACTAAGTATCGGGTATAAATGTAGAGTCGCGGCCGTAGCTGTATTTCACAACGTTCCCCCTAGTTATTGTATAGTTAGATACACCTAATTCTGTTTTTACACGTTAGATTGGTTCCTTGATCGTATGCAAAAATAGGTGATTGGTTCCTTATCTTTAAAACCTATTAAAATTAGGGAAAAAATTAGGAAACGTTGGAAAAACAAATTTGCGTATAAAAAATTGCATTGATAGTTCACAAAATACTAACACATTTCTATTGCAAAAATGTAATCCCCTTAAATTTCCACAAAAAGGGTGTTCAGGCCAGCAGTAGACAGATTCCGCGCACTGTGCCGGCTCCGCGCGCCTCGGCCCCGGCTCGCTCTCGCGCGCTCGGAGGGGCGATCCACACGGCGCTCACCGCAGCATAAAGCATAGATCATAAGGCATAGAGTTAGTTACGTTTTCCACCCCGTTACAAGCTGCCGTCGTGCACATACGCGCGCCTACAAATTTACATACATCCATACGAAAATACATGGAACATATTTTATTGGAACGAAATCTGACTTCTTCATTTGGATATTTTCCCACTCGGCGCTGGATACCCGCTACGGTGATCCGCCCTCCTACAAACATTGGTCCTTCGAGCCGGATCTTCGCCTTCCCCATAAGGAGAAGCTCACCCCAGCCAGCATCGGCGGATCGCTCCAAGTGCAGGATAAGTACAACCCTTCGATTGTGCCCAACACCAGTGCAGTGAGTTTTGTGCGAGTTTTTCATCCCAGTCCGAGACCCGCGGCATATGTACATATATGCATTTCTCGCTCTAGCTCCAAATTAAACCATACTTCGTTCTGCCAACGGTTGTGGCCTCCTATTTCTCCAAAGGTTTAATTTGATCCGAGCTAGCTCCTGCGTTCCTCCTCCGATCCAGTGCCCATATTAATATATAGCTGTCTGTAAATAATATTCCTACCGCTCCCAGCTACCAGCTGAGCTTTCGTTGCTGACAAATGCACAAGCACTTACATCCATACACACACACACATACAAGCAACAGCAGCGGTGCGTTCTTTTCGTTTTCCTTTCGCTTTCGCTTCTCCACCGTTTGCTTGCGTTGTTGTTGGTGCGAGAATATTTTTCGGTGCCGCGCTTGACCGTAACGGAACGCCAAGTGACACGCTACCCTGCACTTCGAGGGTATATTGTTTTCAACATTCGTTTCGCAACCGACTCTATATAAAGGGTACCTTGTGCATCAATATCATTGCTCATCCTCATTAGTCGCTCTTGGTTGGACATTTTTGTATGTGATCGGAGTATTTTATATTTATATATTCCGGCCACGGTGCCCGACTTCTACTATACATACACGCCTAAATTCCGCCAAGGCCACATATCCACGGTTCGTCGTTCAAAACTTCCACTTCTCCATTTCCGCTCACCTGTTTTGCGATTCTGATACGCGTTATCGCAAATCCATCAATAACCATGCCCACTGGTGAGAAGAAATCTCGCAAAGAAATTTAAGCGGGTGAGTTCGCTGAGTTTGACCCATCCACCCAGCTCCAACGGCTCAATCACTACGCCCACATCTTCCCGTCCGGCCCCAGCTGAGCGAGGTCCGACCACGTCCAGGGCTCACACACCACATGCCTTTGAGGCCTTGTTGCTCCCCTCGGTCGTCCCTCGCACGGTTCCGAGCACTATGGCCCAATCGGCCGCCAGTTCCGCACGGTCTAAGTTTGCCTTGGCTGCAAGCGGACTGACCCGCTTCGACCAGAAGCTCAGCGCTCCAGATGCTAGCACACCAACCCGCTCGCTCTCCCAAGTCCATCGAGAACAACTCCGAAGCCTGTGGGCAAAGGTGGACGCGGAGTTCGAGGCCTGTTCGGTGACGATGGCGGAAGAGGATCCAGAGGGTGTAGCTGATGTCCAAGGGATGTACGATGACTGCTACGCGGTCTACGCGCAATGCCTTGCCGAACTGAACGATCAGCTCGAGCCCCCGACTGTGCCTCACACGCCGCAACTGGCCGTTCAAGTGCCGACTTCCGGCGGTTGCCGCCTCCCTCCATGTGACACTGAAGTTTTCAGTGGGGACTACCAGCAGTGGCCCACGTTCCGAGATCTGTTCACCGCCATCTACATAGAGAACCCAAGGTTGGCCCCAGTGGAAAAACCGTTCCACCTCAACAAAAAGACGAGCGGTGAAGCCCACGACATAGTGGCACAGGCTCCACTTACGAACGAGGGTTTCGCGTCCGCATGGAACGCCCTCCGTGAGCGTTTCCAAAACAAGAGGCTGATACTCAAAGCCCAGCTGAAGATCCTATTCAGTCTGCCCCAAATCCGTACCGAGTCAGCAGCAGCGCTAAAGGAGCTCCAGAGGGCCGTCCACAAGTGCCTCACGACACTCACCCACTCCGAGGTCTCCACAGACAGCGTTTTCGCTGACGGAGTGTTAGTGTACCTCATTTCCGCTAAGCTGCCAAAGACGACCTTGGAGCTTTGGGAGCAGTCCGTGACACCTAAGTCCGAAATTCCCACCTGGCACGCTATGGACAAGTTCCTGGCGGAGCGGTACCTGTCTCTCGAGGTGACCGAGGACGGCCATCCAGGCATGGAGACTCAGGCCCACTCCAGGGCGAGTCTACCCATGTCAGAGAGTTCAAAGGGCAATTCCAACCCATTCCGTTCCCAAAGGGAGCCCTGTTGCAAGGCGGGTTCACTCGTTCGGAACAACTGTGGATCGAAGCGGAGAACGTGTGATCTTTGCTCCAAAGAGAACCATCCGATCCGGGTATGCCCTCAATTCCTTCAGATGAGACCTGATGCTCGCTCCAGCTATATTAAGCAAAAATGCTTTGCTTAAACTGTTTCGCAAGAGTCACCAGATTCGTGAATGCCAAAGCGCCCACAACTGCAACACGTGTGGAGACCGGCATCATACGCTGCTGCACCGTGGCACTCCAGTTTCCAGCCAATCCGTGCCCAATTCCGTACCACTTCCGACTCCTGCCGAACCTCAGCCTAGCGTTCAGAACTATTTCGCCTCCGGCAAGGGCGGTACTCCTGGGCACGGCTATTATTAATATTTGCCACTTGGGGCGACGGTTATTACGGAACGTCTCTTCCAGATCATTAAGTTGCCATTCCGACTCGCCCAGGCACAGGTCTCGGTCCTCAATCAGACAATATCCGCTCAGTCCAAGCTCTGCCATTTTCCATCCGCTCCCCGACTAAGCCGGGCTTACACTTGGACGCCACAGCCTATGTCCTGCCGGAACTATCAGGCAGCCTTCCCTCCCATTCGATCCCGCAACACTCGTTGCGAGACTTGCCGAACCTGCCATGGGCAGACCCGACATTTTACGAAAGCTCACAAATAGATGTCCTGATTGGTGCCGACATCCTTCCATCCATCCTCTTGAGCGGCTCACAGACGAACATCTGTGGATCTCTCCTCGGACAGGAAACCATTTTCGGGTGGGTTCTTACAGGCCCAGTGCCAAACACGGTACAAGGCAGGGTCGCATCCTTCTCCACGCAAATTTCCACCGAGCCAGAAACTCCGTTGGACAAACTCCTCACAAAGTTTTGGGAGGTGGAGGACATTCCTACTAAAATAGAAAGCGAGTCAGATTCGTACTGCGAAAGAAATTTCCTCCGAACTACGTCAAGAACGCCAAGCGGAAATACGTCGTCACGTTACCGTTTCGCGACCCAGATCATCTCGGATCAGATCTGGGGTATTCAAGGGCAACCGCGCTGGCCCAGTTCCTAAGAAACGAAAATCGCTTGAAAAGAAACAGTCCCCTACAAGAGCAGTACGACACCGTGATCCAAGAATACCTAGAGCTTGAACACATGACAGAAGTTCCTCCGACTCATGGGTCCTCAACCTACTACCTTCCGCACCACGCTGTCTTCAAGCCTGAGAGCACTACCACGAAGGTCCGCGTGGTATTTAACGCATCCAGCCCGTCGACCAACGGTGTGAGTTTGAATGATCTTCTGCACGCCGGCCCGGTCCTCCAATCTGACTTGACCCTCCAGATCCTAAAGTGGCGTTATTTCCGGTACGTTTTCAACGCGGACATCACCAAAATGTATCGCCAAATTTGGGTTGACCCGAAACACACCCCCTTTCCAGCGAATATTATTTCCGAAACAAGGGAGGGACTCATCCGCGACTATGAACTTAAGACCGTAACCTTCGGAGTCAATTGCGCTCCTTTTCTTGCCATCCGAGTGTTGCAACAGCTAGCAAGCGACGTCCAGTCCAGATTTCCGACAGCAAGTCGCATTATCCGGTCATTCATGTATGTCGACGATGTCCTAGCCGGAGCGGATTCTACCGATGAGGCTCGACTAACGATCCGCGAGTTTCAGGCCGCACTTTGCTCTGCAGGCTTTCCGCTGCGGAAGTGGACTTCAAACCACAAAGCCATTCTGGCAGGAATTCCGAGTGCTCATCTTCTCCACACCGATTTTCTGGAGATGGAGGAAGAGAGCACGGCTAAGACTCTCGGGATTCGCTGGAAAGCGACTTCAGACGAGTTCTTTTTTGTCCCTCCCGAGTTAGCGCCTGAGTCGTCATACACCAAGCGAGCAGTTCTGTCCCAGATCGCAAGGCTGTTCGACCCCGCGGGGTGGTTGGCCCCATTCATTGTTCGGTCCAAGATCTTCATGCAAGAAATCTGGTTGCAGGACCTGGGATGGGACGATGAGCTTCCAAGCGAGATGCGCCAGCGCTGGCAAAGTTTCCTGCGGAGCTACTCCGCTCTCGACCAAATCCATATTCCAAGATGGGTCGGCTCCCGGCCAGCGGTAAAAGTCGAACATCATGGGTTCTGCGATGCATCCGAGAAGGCTTACGGTGCCGCCATCTACGTGCGCATTGAGGTTGACCGTTTGGTCGAGGTGCAGCTTCTCACAGCGAAAACGCGAGTCGCACCCGTGAAAACCGTGTCGCTCTCCCGGTTAGAGCTTTGCGGGGCAGTGCTTTTGTCCGAAATGGCGGCGGCTATCCTGCCGAATATGCCAACAGCAAGTACGAGCTGCTATTGCTGGACCGATTCCACCATAGTCCTCGCCTGGCTGGCAAAGCCCGCGTGTCACTGGACCACGTTCGTGGCCAACCAGTGACTAGGATATCTCAAGCGACCGATATTGAGAAGTGGTGCCACGTTCCATCCGAACAGAACCCCGCGGACTTAGCCAGCAGAGGCGTGCCGTTACAGGAGTTGGTGGAGAACCAACTCTGGTGGCACGGACAAACTTGGCTGCAGAGGGGCCGAGATCAATGGCCGGCACCAGTTAATAACTCCCCCGTTATGACCTTAGAGCAGCGAACTGTAAAGGTCCATTTCGCACTCAACCCAGCCGAAGACTTCCTCGAACGATTCTCCAATCTGGAGAGAGCTCTACGAGTCCGTGCATATATCCTGCGCTTCAACAAGCGCTGCCGGAAGTTAGCCACCGCGCAAAAGAGCCATCTTACGAGCGGCGAAATTACCGAAGCTGAAAAACTCTTATCCTAGAGACGCAGCGTAGAGAATACCCCGAGGAGTATCGCTGCCTAAGCGGTAAGCGGCCAACGCCAAGGTCAAGTTCTATCCTGAACATGAACCCTTTCCTAGACCGCCATGGGGTGATCAGAGCATGCGGCCGTGTCGCAGGCTCTGAAGTGCTAAGATACGACGAACGACATCCAATCATTCTCCCATATAATTGTCGATTGTCTCGCCTTCTCGCGCAATTTACACACCGGATAACTCTTCATGGCGGCAACCAATTGATGGTGCGCCTCATTCGATCAAAGTATTGGATTCCAAAGGTTCAAAGGCTTATGAAGGGGGTTGTGAACTCCTGCAAGGTCTGCGTTATTCACAAAAGGAGGTTGCAAGCTTAAATGATGGGAGATCTTCCAACCGAGCGGTCGTCCTTTTCCAGACCGTTTACGCATACAGGGATTGATTACGCGGGGCCTTTCGAAATACGGAACTATACAGGGAGAGCATGTCTGATCACGAAGGGGTATGTGTGCGTATTCGTGTGCTTTTCCACAGAGGCGATACATTTAGAACCCACGTCCGACCTCACCACCGAAAAATTTCTCGCCGCCTTCGCTCGGTTCGTCGCAAGGCGCGGATGTCCACAGCGTATCCATTCAGATAATGGAAAAACTTTCGTTGGTGCAGCAACCCTGCCTTCCAGTGACTTCCTTGACGCGTTTAAGGACTCGGTGACTGATGCGTATAGCCATCAGCGGGTTTCGTGGCGCTTCATCCCACCAGGAGCTCCACATATGGGAGGTCTATGGGAAGCCGGAGTGAAGAGTTTCAAAACTCTCTTCTACAAGGCCACGTCCACTCGGAGGTATACGTTTGAAGAGCTTTCTACGCTGCTCGCGAAGATTGAAGCGTGCCTCAATTCCAGGCCGCTCTCACCGATGTCCGATGATCCGACGGAGCTGCTAGCCCTCACTCCCGGGCACTTCCTTATTGGGGCCCTTGATGAGTACAGGCCGAGCCCGAAATAAAGGGAACCTTAATTCGATCATCAATCGGTGGCAGCATTTGAAGGCCCTCAACCAACAGTTCTGTCAAAGGTGGAAGGAGGAATACCTCAAGGAGCTCCACAAGCGGACTAAGTGGCGAACGCCGACGCCAAATCTGCAGGTTGGCGATATGGTGGTCATTAAAGAGGATAACCTGCCGTCCAACGAATGGCGGCTCGGAAGGATAACTTCCGTGTATCCCGGTGCCGACGACAGGGTCCGTGTGGTGGATATCCTTACTGCCCGCGGTACCCTCAAAAGACCGGTTGTCAAGGTCGTTCTCCTGCCAGTAGAACCCCGTAGTTCCATCCAACAATAACGTGAATGTGCACTTGTCCCATTCACAGCTCCGTACTAATACTTCTTCGACTTCTCTATTCCATCCTAGTTCCATCCTCATCCAGACATGGCCCCACGGATCCGCGCCAGCCGCACCACGGAGAGCCGTCGTGATCGAGGGATCAACTCGTACCGTTGCCGGGTCTGCCGAGGAGTTCATCCGCTACGGACCTGTCACCATTTCCTTCGCCTGAGCCCTGAGAAGAGATTCCGAGCTGTCCTTATTAACAAATATTGCGGGAACTGCCTGGCCCACCAACACTCCGGCCAGGATTGTCGCAGTGGCGGGCTGTGCCGGGTGTGTGGCAAAAACCACCACACTCTACTCCACATACCCTCGTCTCGTCGTCCAGTCCACTCGGCCTCAGGAGCATCGTCGCCATCTACAGCGCCCCACGTCAGACGCCGTCCTCGGCGTCCAGCCCGCTCGGCCTCAGGAACATCGTCGCCATCTACAGCGCCCCACGTCAAACGCCGACCTCGGCGTCCAGCCCGCTCAGCCTCGGCTGCCTCGTCGCCATCCACGTCGGCCCACGCCGACCGCCGCCCTCGTCTCCCCGTGAGCCGCCCCGTGGCAGGGACCCCGGCACCATCCGTCGACTCACTTCTACAACATCGAAGCCTCATCATCCTCCCGACGGCGCTGGTGGTCTTGGATACGGGTTCCAAAAACTTCGAGACGGCGGCGCTCATCGACCCATGCACGCCGGTGAGCTGTATTGACGACTCCTTGGCCAGCGCCTTCAAGTTGCCCACCACTTGTTTGTGGGACGAGAAAGTGTGTACGGCGGTGATCCGCGCCAAAAAGGGCGACTTCCAGTTGGAGACGATGCTCAAGGTCGAGCCCCGTTTGCGCATCCGCACGCCTATCCGACAGCTGAGCGATTCCGTGCGGGCGCGTTTCGGTGACCTGAGGCTTGCCGATGAACAATTTCATCGACCGGCTACAATCTCGCTCATCTTGGGAGCAGATGTCTACCCGAAGGTGATCCAGCCCGGGTTCCTTGCGCGTGAGGACGGCCTGCCGGTGGCCCAGAGCACCGTTTTTGGATGGATCGTGTCGGGGGCGTGCACCCAGCCATAGGCCACCCCATTATACTTTGCAATCCTGCAAGGGAGGGGGGAGGATGTTCAGGCCAGCAGTAGACAGATTCCGCGCACTGTGCCGGCTCCGCGCGCCTCGGCCCCGGCTCGCTCTCGCGCGCTCGGAGGGGCGCTCGGATCCACAATCCACGATCCACACGGCGCTCACCGCAGCATAAAGCATAGATCATAAGGCATAGAGTTAGTTACGTTTTCCACCCCGTTACAAGCTGCCGTCGTGCACATACGCGCGCCTACAAATTTACATACATCTATACGAAAATACATGGAACATATTTTATTGGAGCGAAATCTGACTTCTTCATTTGGATATTTTCCCACTCGGCGCTGGATACCCGCTACGGTGATCCGCTCTCCTACAAACAAAGGGAATTCCCCTAAATTTTTGCTTTCTACAATTGCTCTGACCAGCTAATTTGCTTGTATGTATGTAAGAGAAACAAATATGTACATATTCTCTTTATGCTCTTTCTTGTTTTCGTTTGGTTTCTAGCTGTTTGTGAGCTGTGTGTTTTAATATATTTGTGTTGTGTTATTTTGAACCGTGTTAAATGCAATATAACCGTGTAAAATATTTAACATTTTTGATCTTCAAACCGTGTTATTTCAAACCCGTGTAAAAAAAGACCGTGTAAAAACAGAAGTAGGTGTACATTTATTGGCTGTTAATTAACGTCTCTTTTTCGTATAAAAAAGTCAGAAGTTAAAACAAAAAACTACTAAAAACTACAACTACAAAACCTACTGAAGCCGATATGGCAGTCATATTGGCTTTGAAGTAAAATAACATTAGTTTTGGCGCTATTAATACCAAACATGGGATGAAGACTTCAGTCTTCTTTAAATAATTTTTCGAAGAAATTGGTTTGGTAAAACGATCACCCGCCTCAGGAAGTAAGAGAAAGGCGACCTCAAAAGCCATCACACTAGGATCGTATTCTTAAACGCTTGAGCTTCGAAAATTCCTTTAATTTGGCATAAGATATTAGAAGCGAGTTTATTCAGTCAGTAGGTACCGATATTAGTACCAAAACTGTACGGTGACGTCTTCATGAAACAGGACTTAACGGTCGTTGGCCAGAAAAAACACTACTTTTGACACTAAAAATGCTGCAGAAAAGCACCAATGGGCCAAACTCAACGAAACTTAGACTGTAAATGATTGAAGGAACGTAATGTTTTAAATGAATTTAAGATAAACCTGTTTGGTTGGAATAGCCGGTAAGTCAGAGAACGTTATAAAAGGTAGTGTCTAAAACGAACGTTGTGGCAAAGAGGCAAGATGGTATGGAGTTTTTTTTTTTATTATAGTGCTAGATATCCGGCACTAATTGACGGATGGTAAACGCGGTCACGTCCAAACAAATTTCAGAGGATAATCTCATACCGTCTAATGAGGAGCACTGAACCAGGGCCATGGCTAGAGGTGCCTGGCGGCCAGGCATAAAACGCTAGGGGGTGGTCCCCCCGATAAACATTAACCGGTATGGACCTTCAGGCCAAACATGGAGGCTGAAGAGGAGCAAACACGGGTTGGGATGTCAACCCGAACGTCGGTGGAAAGCATGACTGCTACCACCGGCGGGCACGGGTAGAGCAATCCTCTCTGCGTGTCGCCAGCAGTCACACCTTGGGCATGGCGAGAGCAGGCCATGTCAGTTGTAATACTACTGCCACAAAAACGACGCGTTGCAGGGTGAGCCGCGCGGGTGCCGCTGTCGACACAGACTCGGACCCGGAGAGCGTGCTATCCATTAGCAAGACAGAAGAGAAAAGCCTCTCGCCGGAACCAGGTACCAGCTGCCCGCGTAGGGAAGGGCCGAAGCGTTCCAGGGAGGGGATGAAGGCAAGAGCTCAGTATAAGGCGGCCCTCAAGTTACTGAGCCGGCTCCAGGGCCAGGAGGATATCTCCCAAGAGGAGAAGTCCAAGCTAGCCTGGGCTGAGCAACGGGTCCAGGAGGGCCGCAAACACTACGCGCAGCTGCACCAGATGAAGGCAACAAACGGTGGATTCGCCAACAAGGTGGAGGAGATGTTGGCCACCAAGAGGCAACGCTCGATCGAGAGTGCTACCAAAGACACTCCGGCGAGCAAGCGGCAACGCGGGCCCAAGGTGGCCACCCCCCAGCCGAAGACGAGGAAGCCGAGACAGAAGGCCATGAGCGAAGTGTCCAAGAGACATCTCATTGTGGCCTTGATCGACCGCAGCGACGAGAATGGGAAGATGACGGCGGCGCAGTGGAAGTTAGTCCACGCGCAGCTCGTTGAGTCACTCTTCTCGCGAATGGAGGAGGACCCCAGCGCTCCCATGCCCACGTTCGATGGAGCGGGATGGCTGAACGGGGTCAAAATCCTCAAATGCAAAGACGACCCAACGCGGCAGTGGCTGGTGCAGAAGGTGCCCCTACTGGAAGCTCTGTGGGAGGGGCCAAGCTGGAGGTGGTAGACAGGGAGCTGATCCCGTCCATACCAAAGGCGAAGGTGCTCTTCCCCATTGCTAACCAGGGGGAGCGAGCACTGAAGCTGCTGCAGAGGCAAAATCCAGACGTGCCAACGGCTGACTGGAAGGTTTTGCATGCGGGTAGCCCATTACCCAACGAGGGGGGGCCAGCATGTGATCCTCCAGATCAGCAAGGAGGCAGAGGATGTGGGGCGTAGGTAGCGTATACCTACGGTTGAAAAAGCGCCACCCCGAGGATAAAGATGCGCGCACCCTCCAGGCAGCGAGGTCGAGAAAGACCTAGGTCTGGAGACCATAGTGGAGGCCGCCCAGGGTCTTGCGCTGGACGAATCGGAGGAAGAGGAGGACGGTGACCTGACAATCATAGTCAACCCGTCGTGTGAGGTTGAGTTAGCCACCCATGACGGTAAGGGTGCTGCAGCTCAACCTCCATAAGTGCAAAATAGCGTCGGCGGAGCTCCGCATTGCCATGGAGCAAGGGCCCGCCGACATAGCTTTAGTCCAGGAGCCGTGGATTGCGTCAGGCAACTCTTCAACCTTCTACTCAACATTGGTAAGCAGGAACAGAACCGCCGTACTCGTACGGAAGGGAATCCATGCTCATCTTATGTCTCATTACAGCACGGATGACCTGACGGTGGTGATGCTGGAGAGCGAGGAAAAGCGCCTTATGGCAGCTTCCTGCTACATGGCACACGACAGGCCCGCTCCACCGGAAGAACTTAGGAGTCTGGTGACAGAAGCCGGCTTCAAAAATCTCCAACTCCTCATTGGCGCAGACGCCAACGCCCATCACAATGTAAGGGGAAGCCCCGACATCAATGATAGAGGTGAGTCACTCCTAGACTTTATCTTATCCACTAATTTAGACGTAGCAAACGTGGGGAGGAACACACCTTCGCAGGTCCCACCTCGTCAAACGTGCTAGACCTAACTCTCGTCACTGGAAAGAGTACTTTGGTATCTGACTGGAGAGTCCTCGAAAGACCATCCTTCTCAGACCATAAGTACATTCAGTTCAAGTGCGAATTCGAACACTCTTCGAAGATAACAGTCTATAGAAACCCCCGGAACACAAACTATGTAAAGTTTAAAAAGACAGTTACTTCGAAGCTCGCGAGTCCGGGCTCAGTGAAATCCGCGGAGGATATAGAGAAGTCCCTAAAGACAATATCCAACGAGTTACTGAACGCCTACCACGCATCGTGCAAACCCTCAAGAACGAAGAAGAGGTCCAAGCCACTCTGGTGGAGCCGAGATCTCTCTCTCCAAAGGAACAACCTCAAAGAATTCTTTAAGATCGCCAAACAAGCGAACGAAGATTTTGTCAATGAGGAATATAAAATCCTACTTAGGAGCTACAAGAAGGAAATACGTAAGGCACAAAGGAACTCGTGGAGGAACTTCTGCTCCAACATCGAGAAAGTGCCCGAAACCGCTAGGCTCCGGAAGCTGCTTTCAAAGCAGCCCACAGTACAGAGCCAACTAAAACTAGACAACGGACAGTGGACAGAGGGTAGTAAAGAAGCCCTAACAGCACTAATGGCGGCGCATTCGCGGGCATAAAAGCACCAGGACTGGACGGGATATTCCCAGCCATGATGCAGTTGACCAAAGAAGTTATCACCCCATGGCTCTTCGCAATATACTCAGCATGCCTAAGTACGGGCTATATCCCTATCCAATGGAGAACCTCGAGAGTTGTCTTCCTCCCAAAGGCAGGAAAGTGCAGCCACGTGAATCCCAAGGATTACAGACCGATAAGCCTTACCTCTTTTATACTAAAAACACTAGAAAAGCTGTTGGATTTACACATCTACACCAAAGGGAAATCAGTGGAGACGGCACTACACTCGCTAGTAGCCACCATCGAGAGCGCCCTTCACAATAAAAAGGATGCACTGGGAGCATTTGTTGACATCTCCGGAGCATTCAACAGCGTGGCCACAACCGCAATAACAAGTCGCCTAGAAGCGAATAACATACACCCAGCAATCAACGTTTGGATCAAAAACCTCCTAAGTTGTAGACGGGTGCAATCAGAGTGGGGCACCGCATCCATGGTAAAGGGGGCACACAGAGGCACACCTCAGGGTGGAGTCCTGTCGCCACTACTGTGGAATCTGGTGGTCGACGACCTCGTCAAGAGATTTGAAAGAAAGGCCCCAAAGATAACAGCCTATGCAGATGACATAAGCATACTTATTACGGGTGTATCTCCATCGATCCTTAGCTCCTTACTGGAACGTACACTCAGGGAGCGGAAGAGGTAGGACTCAGTATCAACGCGGACAAGACGGACCTTATCATCTTTACCAAGAGGTACAAGGTACCGATATGGACCCCCCCGAAAATTCACCAAACTAGGCTGACTCAAAAAGCACAGGTGAAATACCTAGGCACAGTACTGGACAGCAAGCTGGCATGGAGACCCAATGTAGTGGAAAGGGTGAAGGCCACCATTGCGCTTTATGCATCCAAGAAGATGCTCAGCAGCACATGGGGCCTGTCACCTGCTCTAATGCACTGGATCTACATCTTGGTGGTGTGACCAACTCTGCTGTATGGAGCCTTAGTGTGGTGGCAAGCTACTGAAAAGAAGACATACCATAAGCTTATGGAAAAGACCCAGCGACAGGCTCTACTCTGTATTACAGGGGCGCTGAGGTCAACCTCAACAAAAGCACTCGAAAATGTACTCGGAATCGACCCCCTGGACATTCACGCTCGCCTGATTGCGGGAAAGGCAGCATAACGGCAGACGGCTCCAAGATGGACGGAGGAGTAGGAGCGGGCCTATACTGTACAGACCCTGAGATAAGGCTGTCATATAAGCTACCGGACCAATGCAGCATGCAATGCAGCAGAAGTTTTTGCCATCGGGAAAGCAGCAGAGGTCGCTCTCCTCACAGAACGAGCACACGATGCGGTCAACCTATTCGTCGACAGCCAAGCGGCGATAAGATCCATGCAGTCGTCCGCGGTCAGTTCCAGAAGTGTCTTGGCGAGCAGGGAGGCATAAGACATCCTAAGCACGGCAAAGACAGTGCGGATCTATTGGGTTCCCAGCCACCAGGGCATCGAAGGAAACGAGGCGGCGGACGTACTAGCTAAGGAAGGCGTCGGGCTGGAGAATAGGAGAACCGAGAACGTGCCTGTCTCCCTTAGAACGCTGCAAAGCGATCTAGAGAATCAGGCTAGATCACAAACCGAAAGCAGGTGGAGGGGTACCACCACCTGCGGAACCTCGAAGATAATGTGCAAGGAACGCAACGAGAAACTTAGCCACTACCTACTGCACCTACCACGAAAGGACTGTAGATTGTTAGCGGGAATACTTACAGGTCACTGTCTGGCTGCTGCACATGCAACAAAGCTAGGGCATCACCAACAGAGACAGTTGTAGGAAATGTGATGAGCCTGGAGCTATCGAAACCCTGGAACATCTCATCTGCAACTGTCCGGCTCTCTCAAGGGCAAGGAGGAGATACCTGGGCGCCCCAGTGCTGGCATCACTGGAAGATGCCTCCAAAAGGACGCCACAGGAACTGCTGGCCTATGCTAAAAACACCTCGATTCTCGGGGACTTTAAAACCACATAAACACTCCCGCGACGGTTCATACACCCCCGTATCCGGATAACGCTGAGGGCCGTCCGGGTTAACCTAACCTAACCTTAATGAGCTTTTTTCTTAAAAAACAAACGAAAACTTCATAAAACAAAAAAAATCACTTATTTTTGACTGTCCACATTTTACTGTCCGCCACTATATATACACCATTTCTTACTTTCATACACTTTTGAAACAATAAGGATGATGGGAGACGATCTCTACGCGCAAGACCAGCACCTCCAAGGCCGACGAGCTAGAGCCTACACGCGCCCTTATAAATTGAAGTCAGACCTTTTGATGTCCAGTCGTTAACCGTTACAGAAGCGGTAGCAATACACATACTGACTGAGTATCGGGTATAAATGTAGATCCGCGGCTCACAACGTTCCCGCTCGATCCATATAACTTTAAAATGCTACACACTGAAATATGCACTTCTGAAAAGCTAATAAATGTAGCTATCAGTCGGCTTTAAGAACTTTGTAGCTTAAGCTTAGGCGTCTAAATGCAAAAATCATACATTTTTGCGGTATTTTTGATCAAAATGCTGAATTGAAAAACTCGGGAAGTCGATATAAATTAGATTATTGTTTTGTTATATTTTATACTTATAGGCACGTTAATTGGGCGTCGTTTCAGGTATTGGTTATGAATTAGTGGACTGTATCATTTTTAAAAGGTTTTATTTAATATATTTAGTGATTATGTAATATAACCTGTTTACAGGTTATATGAATAGCGGGGGTTGATTTGCGGCGGAACAGCGATATGCGGGCGGTTGTTTGAGACTCGAATTTTCTACTAACTTCAACTCCACAAAAAGAAGTCGAGCAACAGGGAATTGAAAGATCATGCGATGCAACAGTCCAATGCAAAACGGTACACATCGATGTACATATGTGCAGCTGCGGGCTTTGGCTATACGTGTGAGAACGTCACAGTTATGTTTTGGACACAAGCAATAACAATACAGCTATGCGCGTAAAAATAGGCTTAATCGGAACAATACAATGATGAGCATATGAATAGGGCAGTTGTAATATAAATTAACATTGAAATAAAACTAAGCGGCTAATTTCTCAACAGGTATCGTTATGCAATATTTGGATGAACGGCTCAAACTTTGTTGACTAGTGTACTTAGTATAAGAGTTTGTAACACTAGGCAGCAAAATATAACTTTTTTCCGCAGTGAAAAAAACCGACTTTTTCTGATAGATGGGCTTTAAAAATGTTAAGTGATATTTTTTTCTAGGTTTCGTTATTTTTTTAATTTTTTACATCTGCTATTTTTTTACCGTTTTTTTCATAAGTTTTGCCTATTTTTTTCACATAACTTAAGTATCTTACGCCTGGTTGTATTAAACTTCGCAATATTGAAAAGCTGATAAATGCAGCTATATGGACCCAAACACTTTGAAGCTTAAGCTTACCTTCTGGACAATCATAATAATTACACAAGTTTACAAATTCGGGTCAACTTTTGGACCCGAGCACATGAGAACGATTCTTACCGTTATTTGGTGCCCTAAACTCAGATCTTCAATCCGTTTTTAAAGATTGGTTTTAGTTTTCGAGTTCGCGGATGGTGGCGGTACTGCGCTCTTATAACAGCTGTCAGCTGACCACGTTGCATCGAACATCTTTCGGAATTTGTTTTGTACTGTAATTGTGCTTCGGAACGTGCGAAAATGCCGAGAAAACGTTGCACATGCTCTGAAAACGTGAAAAATCGGTAACTTCAAATCACCGGATTACAAACAAGTAATCGACAATTTTTTGAAGAATTACCACAAGATTGGAGCTCGAATGTCTCTTAAGATACATTTTCTGCTTTCACATTTAAATTTTTTCCCACAAAACTTGGGCAACACTAGCGACGAGCAAGGATTGCGGCTACATCAAGACGAAGGCATGATGAGCGACTACTGTTGGACCATAAAGCGTTCCAAAGGTCCAAAGGTCCAAACAGATCCCAAGAAATATAAAAGACTCAGTTCAACCTCTGTTCATTTCTGATTTATACTTTTCAATTCAATAAATGGCCCTTAATGGTCAAGAATACTAAAATAATGAATTTATTGAATATTTCGAAAACTAGAACCAATTTAAAAACGGGCTGCTGATTTGGATTCAGGCTCGAATCTACCTTATAAACAGCTTTTATTGCTCAGGTCAAAAACCGTGTAAACTTGTGTTAATTATTAATTAATTATTAATTATATAGGTTGGTATAATTAATATATTAATTATATAGGTTGGTATACATAATATATTTATTATATAGGTTGTTTTCTCGTATTTTGAAAATTGCGGATGCCACAGATTTTCGCTTTTGCGGTATGGAGCAAATTTGAGATACACCTGTTTTTTTGTGATCACAGGAGTCGGCACACATCTGCTCTAGCTCTTTGATATCTAGGCACTCATCAGGACGGACTGGCAGACCTGTCTATATCCACTCTGACATTAATGCTGATTAAGAATATATACATCTCTGCGGTCGGAAACGATTCCTTCTGGCTGTTACATACATTTACACGAATATAATATACACCTGTGCTCTTTTAGTATCGGATATAAGAAAAGCTTGGATTTTAAAATTTATGGATAGAAAAAACTTACCACTATTTCACGCTCCTGCTCATCTCCCTTGCATTTATATTCCTTAAGAAATATTTCTAGCTCCTTGTTTCGTTCTAGTAACGTTTTTCCAAGCTCGGCAGCGAGCTGCAAATCTGCAAAGAACCCAAGAAAAGTTATGGGACTCATAGGAGTGAGTTTCAAGTCTCGAAATTCTAAACAAAAAATCTATATATATATTATAAAAGAAATTCGTGTTAGTTACACCATTTATAACTCAAGAACGGCTGAACCGATTTGGATGAAAATTGGTGGGGAGGTGGATTAGATTCAAGACACTGCTATAGGACAGATTTTTACCCGTTCGACCGCGTTCCCGTGTGGTGACATGACATAAACGTCAGCACAGTAGGCTATGTGTCACAGGCACCGGCTTGGCTGTGTTTTTCAAAACATGAAGCATTATTTGAATTTTCAATCAAAACAAAAACGTGTACGCGTTTAATAAATATACGTGTTTTTTTTTTTTTTTTGAATTTTTTTAAATGTGTAATTAATTTTTATTCTTTTAAAAACATCTTTAAAAAGCCGTAATTCAAGAAGGATACGAAATATAGCGAATGGAACTACTGAAGAAGAACAACAAATTGCCCGTCGACATGCTCTCCATCAAACCCATCTAACCTGTGCCACAAATACAAGGATAATATGTCTGAAGATATTTTAGATCAAAATCGTGTAAGTTCCAGCAATCCCAATCTTGAAATGAATGAGGAGATACATAATCAAGCTTTGCTATTGATCGAAGACATGTGTTACCTTATATGCGGTAGTGTATTAGACAGGTTAGGAATGCCAGCGCCAAATCGTGGAATGAATGACGCATTTAGTCGAGAATTGGAACGGGAACGTGAATATGATCACTAGGAATTTAATTTAGCTGTTCAAACCAATGTACCCCTGTTGAATCATCAACAAAAGTAAGTTTAAGATACATTAATGAAGGCAATTGATGATGGAAATGGTGGTTTATATTTCCTGGATGCCCCTGGTGGAACTGGTAAGACATTCCTCATGTCAATGGTTTTAGTCACTTTTCGTGCGAGATCCAATATTGCGGTTGCAGTTGCTTCTTCTGGAATAGCAGCCACATTGTTAGAAGGATGCCGTACGGCTCATTCAGCATTAAAATTACCGTTAAATCTTCAAAATATTGAAGAACCTAAATGTAATATTGCATAAAACTCCGCAATGGCCAAAGTTTTGTCAGCATCGAAAATCATCATCTGAGACGAATGCACAATGGCGCATAAACGTGCATTAGAAGCACTTAACCGAACATTGAAAGATCTCGAGAAATTCTGAGGCGCTATGATACTACTGTTCAAACATGAACATATTATGAACATATGAACATCGTCAAAATCATGCAACTTTCGGCCCCCTTGCAGAATGTTCAAACATAAACACATTATTGTACACATTCACTCATGTATCCAAAAAAACCGATCTCTAAAGAAATCACATAAAGTAGACAAATTATGACTGCACGGGTGTAAACAGAGATCTGTAACCCATTAATACGACAACAAAACACAAGTGGAGAAAACACTTAACAAATGCAGTCCTAAAATAACACTAATTAAGCATGCACTCAAATACACCCTCAGTAAAGTGTATCCTCTGCATAGGTCTAACGATAATAATAGAATACAAAATTGTACCTCATACCTCATTGTCAAATTACATATAAGGCTCTGATTTTAAGAATAAAATTTAGTTTGAATTTACAACTCAACTCACAAATGTCTAGACTTTTCTTTTAAGGTCTTAACATTTTGGTCCTTCGAGACTCTGCGTTTTCGGGTCGGTGGCGTTTTCGAGGCCGAAACATCGAAAGAAAGAAAAAAATAATAATCCGAAACATCGAAAGTTCCTAATGGCCAGCAATTAAAAAAAATACAAGTGGCAAAATAGCTGTGACTGTGACTGTGAAAAAATAAATAAATAAATTTGTTTGTGTGCGCCCACTGTCCCAGCGACAGCGACAATAGCAGAAGCGACAATAACAGCAGCGACCCCAGCGACAGCGACATCAGCAGCATCGACAAAAGCAGCTGCAGTCTCATATCTCAAATTGTTTTTAAGCCTAATTAAGTAACAAATTAAAGTAAGATGTTATCGGAACGAATAATTAAGCTATTAGAGGCTCAAGCCGCGATAGCAAGGGAGATTAAGAAGATTGAAGCTGGTCATTTGACCAGCGATGTAATCCAAAGGTTAGGAGACCTTAAGAACATAGTTACAGGCAATAATTCTGCACTGTTGGCATATGGAATAGTCGATCATGACTACTATAAGAGACAGCAGTACGAAAAAATGATTTAAAATATAGAGGACATACATAAAAAGTATGTAGAGTCCAAAAATAATGAAACTCTAACGAAAGGGAAGGTAGAATCAGTGGAGACTGGAACTTTGAAGGAAGACATAGAGCCCAAAATTGACAATAGTATAGAAAAAGTATCTGAGGAAATCTACAGAATAGTGGAAATCCTGAAGACGTACTTAGAGCAAACCATGCAGAGGTTTGATCAGGCTAAACTGGGAGAGTGTAGAATGAGAAAGGGAAAAATTAAGTTCCTCAGTAAAACACAGCTCAAAAATTTAGTAGTTTTATCTTAGCATGAAGCAAACGACAGCTTCGACGACCAGATCGCCGAGTTGGACTTTGATATTCAAAGCATGTTAAGCAACCTAGAAGTAAGGATGCCAACTGTAGCTGAGGAAAACAGCGTGGATAGTGAAGGGGCAGCGATAAAAAAAGAAGATATCGGTTTGCCTGATCTTCCGAAAGTAGAAGTACCCACATTCTCAGCCGAAGAAAAGGAGTGGGACGGCTTTTCACAAATATTCTGTTAATTAATTCATAACAGAGATAGTCTGAGTACATCTCTAAAATTCAATTATTTGAAAATCGCGATAAAGGGTGAGGCATGGAGTATGGTAGCTCACCTTTTAACTGGGCCGCTGGAGAATATAAATGCCGCTTGGGAATTGCTGACCAAGCGGTATAAAAAAAAAACATTTTTTCGGATCAGCTGAATCGTTTACTAGACTTACCAATGCTATATCACGAATCGGCGAAACATATTAAATGGTTTTTTGATTCTATAAATGAGTCACTAAATTTAATCAAATTAAAGTCACAATTAACAGAAGAAGTTGATGTGATTTTCGCGCACATAGTGTTGAAAAAATTCAATAAAGATGCTGTTAAGCTTTTAAGCGTTTTTAATAACTGTTGCAATTTTGAAGTTAATGAAAGTCGAGAGGTTGTATATAATTTACAATTTATTGCATATGTAAACCAACTTATCGCGTATGTACATATGGGGATAATTGGCCGAACGATTGATGCGAGGATGTTAGTCTAATAGCTGCGACGATTAGCTCAAGACTGCCCATGCAAGGGCTGACGGGCCAAATTGCCGGGCCCTATGCAGCAAGCTTAGACGCGAGCGAGAGAGTAGGATAGCCCGAGAGCGTTAGAGCTGCTCGGGGCCGCTGTTAAGCCGAGTACGAGAGATTGCGATATAAGGAGACGAAAGAATTCCGCTGCATGTGCATATGCGGTAGCAAATGATCTTTACAGTGGGGGCATTGGAAATGACAACAACAAAATGCATTTCCTTTGGGCCGCACCACTGGCAATAATTTACAATATTTAAGCTGCTTGACCCGACATACTCCCCCCGTTGGAAGCCTGACTTTCAACAGCATCTTTAAGGGGCAGCAGGCACAGCTTGCTGTGCACAGCACAGGAAGATTCTCATCCTTGACAAGAACCAGATCTGCGACTGCTAAACTGGGCTTCGCAGTGCGCCACTTTGAGCGCTGCTGCAGTGACGTGATGTACTCCTCCTTCCACCGGGACCAAAACAGCTGCTGCAGGTATGAAACGCGCTGCCAGCCGTCCAGGCGATCGAAGTTTAGCTGAGTGACATCAGGCTCAGCGAACGAAGCAGGAGGGCCACCATTCAAGAAATGCGCTGGAGTTAGAACATCTAGATCGGCAGGGCTCTCTGAAATTGAAACTAAAGGTCTTGAATTAATCACTGCCGTGATGTGGCACAACAGCGTCCGCAGCTCGTCAAATCCAAGAACCGAGTTGCCTATCGCACGGTAGAAGTGGTACTTGGCCGTCTTCACTGCAGCCTCCCATAGACCACCAAAATGAGGGGAGCGCGGAGGAATGAAATGCCAGTCCATAGCCTCGACCAAGCAAAAATCCAGCAGCGCCTTCTGATGGTCATCGCTGAGGACCAGGCGCTTTAACTCCATCAGCTCATTCTTAGCGCCGACAATTGGTTGCGTTGTCTGACCAAATTTGCCGCGGCTTTCGTCTAGTACATATGAAGCGCTTTAGTCCATGAAGAAAAGCAACTGTGGATAAGTCCTTTATAAGCTCCAGATGAACAGCCTTGGTAGCGAAACAAATGAAGACGCAGACGTAGCACTTGATTGGAGCCTTGTTGCGTGCCTCCGGTTTGTAGAAAAACGGCCCACAGAGTCCACGCCTGTGATCTCAAAGGCATGAGAACCATCGAGCCGCTCCTTTGGAAGATCCGCCATAATATGCTCCAATACCCTGGGCTTCAGTCGAAAGCATCTTACGCACTTGTTTACTGCCTTGTTTACCGTCTTCCTCCCCCCAATAGGCCAATATTGGGATCGAATTAGTCCAAGCAAAGCTCGAGGACCAGCGTGCAGATTCCGCTCATGAAAATGGGAGATTATTGCAAGAGTCAGTGGATGGCTGCTGGGCAAGATGATTGGATGACGGCCATCAAAATCCAACGAAGAGTTTTTCAGTCGACCATCTACCCTGAGAAGTCCAAACTGATCCATGAATGGCGATAACGATGCGATTGAGCTCGATGAGGAGACAGCTCCCCTTGCCCGCAGTGACTTCATGTCCTCCCATAGCTGAGTACGTTGGACTAGTCGTAGCAATACCTGGGTTCCATGTTCAATGTCTGAGACAGTGAGTCCCCGGGGTGCCGAATTCGGTTGCAAAGCTTGTGAATGTATCCGAAAACGCGTTGCAAAGAAGAAAATGAATTCGCATACTTGGAATCAGCAACAATGTCCATGTAGGGCGATTTAACCAGAAGAGCCTTCCGACGAAGTTCAAGGGCTGGCTTATCAGGTAGCACAGTGGGTGGCCAGTCATCTGAGGAGCCGCAAAGAAATGGAGGACCATGAGCCCAAAGAGGTGACTCATTCAGCTCAGTCGGATGAGCCCCTCGAGACAGAATGTCGGCTGGGTTTAAAGCTGTAGGAACATAGCGCCATTCCATTTTTCGGTCATTTCCTGAATCGTTGACACTCTATTTGCAACAAATATATTAAATCTTGACGGCTCGTCCCGAATCCAAGAGAGCGCAACGGCAGAATCACACCAACAGTAACACCTTCCCTTGAAGACATTCATTCCAGCTATCTCAGATATGAGCCTAGCCAGCAACTCCGCTCCACAAAGCTCCAACTTTGGTACTGTAAGTGTCTTCAAAGGAGCCACACGAGATTTGGCACAAAGTAAGTGACTGCTGGAGTGCTGACCCTTGGACACGACATAAATGCATGCACCATAAGCCTCGATGCTGGCATCGCAAAATCCGTGAATTTCCAGCGTAGAGTCTGGAAGGAGTACAAGCCGAGGAAATTCAAGTCGACGAATCTGACCAAAACTGGTGCATATTTCCTGCCACTCGGTGTTCAGTGCGACTGGAAGGCTTTCATCCCAGGACAACTTCTCTTGGCACAAACGCTGGAGAAAGATTTTGGATTTAGTAATTACGGGACCAGCTAGTCCGAGAGGATCGTAGAATCGCGCTATAGATGACAAAACAGAGCGCCTGCAGGAATTCAAAGAAGATTGAAGGGCCGAGAACGAAAATAATAGTAGATCAGAAACCGGATCCCAAGCAAGTCCTAAAGTTTTAGTCACATGGCTGCCATCGTCGAACTTCAAAAATGTTTCCTTGTCCTCTTCCGGAACTCCATCCAGCACAGCAGGGACGTTCGAACACCATTTCCTCAATCTGAACTGACCTCTAGGCAAAATTCCAGTAGTTTGCTCACGAATTCGGATAGCCTCTTCCTGAGAGCTGGCTCCAGATATCAAGTCATCCACGTAGAAGTCACGGCGAAGGATTTCAGCTCCAACTGGAAACGCCATCTGCTCGTCCATTGCCAACTGATGCATCGCTCGCACAGATAAATAGGAGGCAGGCTTCGTCCCATAAGTAACGGTGTCCAATTGAAACACACGCAAGTCTTCTTCTCTGGAGTTTCTCCACAGAATACACTGCAAGTTGCTATCCTCGGTCGAGACTCTTACACAACGATACATCTTACAGATCTCTCGCAACGGCATATGACCGAAATCGAGCAAGAATATGAAACAGTTTGGGTTGGATTACGGGACCAGCCATTAAAACGTCGTTCAGGGAATATCCAGATGAGGTTGAAGCGGATCCATCAAAAACGACGCGAAGCTTGGTCGTAGAACTATCTTCCTTCATGACGCAATGGTGAGGCAAAAAATATCGGCAGTTGCTGATTGACTGGGCAGGAACCTGAGACATATGGCCTAAATCAAGGTACTCCTTTATAAATGCTGCATACTGAGATTTAACATCAGGGCGACGATCTAACTTTCTCTCAAGGGTCAGGAATCTACGAAGCGCTTGATTGTAAGATTCTCCAAGGAGATCCAAATTATATTTTGCTGGCAGCCGAACACAATAATCGCCTTTATGTAGTCGACGGAAATGCTGCACAAAGTGTGCTTCACAATCTAGCTCTTCTTTGGTAGACTTTACTATTGGTTCGATGCAATTTTCTACCTCCCGAAACCTCCGAAGAAGCACCTCAAGCCGATCCTCTGGACTATTATCCTCAGCAGCTACGGCCCGAGCGCGAGAGACCATCAACGAGGAACCTTTTAAACGCGAACAACCTCCAGACACGACCCATCCCAAGCGCGTTTTCTGAATTGAAGGCAATCCTGGCAGTAGCTTGACCTGACCAACACACAGGAGTTCGAAAAACAGACTTGCGCCAATTAGCAGATCGACGCGCTGCGGCTTATAAAACTCCGGATCAGCTAGTGGTATGTTCGATGGAATGTCAGTTTCAGTGTCAATTCCAAAGCTTGCCTGTCGATCGGTTATGCTGGAGGCTACAATGGCAGTGATGAGAGTTGAGTAATCCGATGAGCGAGAGTGCAGGCTAACGTTGACCGAAAATCCATTCGTGACGAAGCTAGAGTCGCCTATTCCCGAGACTGCAGTCGATGATTTCATTTTTCGAAGCTGAAGCTGATTCGCGAAACAAGAAGTTATTAGATGCAACTGGGAGCCGGAATCCAGCAACGCTCGGCAGGGAACTAAAACTCCGGAACGATTTTTGACTAAGACCGTGGCCGTGGCAAGTAGAACAACACCATTCCTGAGATCTTGGGCAATAAGGGCAGACGAGGTAGACGCTGAAGTAGAGGGCTCAGTGGTATGCTCAGACGGCGTAGACTCAGACAGCGCAGACTGAGATGGATTATACGGCGCTGATTTCCCTTGGACTGCGGTATCTTCAGGGCAACCAAAATGAAGGAGGGTATGGTGTCCACCCCCACAGGTACGACAGTTGCTCGAGGTGCACTGAAGTAATCGATGCCCTGTTCTGAGACAATTTATACACAACGAAAGCCGCTTGGCTTCTTTATGGCGATTTTTGGGGGCCAGCGCTTTAAACTTCTGACAGTGCTGGACCTCGTGAGCACCATCGTTGCACAGCGCGCAGCGTGCTACGGTTTGGTTCGTTGTAACCAATGTGGACCTAGAATTATTATGCTTTCTACTTCTGCCCACCTGACTGCTCAACGCATAGCTTGCCATAGAAAAGTCCATCGTCTCCAATGATCTGCATCGCTGCTCCAAGAACGAGGCCATAGATTCCCACGACGGAATTAAGTTTGCGAATGCGGGGTCGTTCAATTGTTCCTCCCACTTCTCTTGGCTCGCTGGATCCAGTTTTCGGAGAAGCTCCTGCACGACGATGCATCCTGCGATCTGCTCAGTGGTGTCCAAGCCCTGGAGCGCGCGCATATGTGAATTGAACTTGTCTGAAAGCTCCCGAAGCATGACCACTGACCCAGGTTCCACAGCCTGGAGCGCCAAGATCTCATTGATGTGTGCCTGAAAGACCAATCGCCGATTATTGAATCTGTTTTCCAACAAATCTAATGCCACAGCATAATTGCCATCTGAGATTTCCAGCGACCGAACAGTCTCCAATGCCGAATCCCGCAGACAGGAACGCAAATGCTGGAGCTTTTCTATGTTTGTTAAGTCCGGATGGCTGTCGATGATGGTGGCAAACATTGAATAGAAGTCCGTCCAGTTCGCATACCCGCCGCTAAACGTCGGCAATTGTATAGGAGGCAGGGATGGTACTTGTCTACGGTCAGGTAGAAATTGCGAGCCGGCAAACTCAACCGTAGTGTTTCCTCCAGCCAAGGTAGAATGAAACGGCATGCGGCCGCTACTCTTAGCCATTTCCCTCATAATCGCCGCCTTCAGCGAGCTGGCAAGTGACTCAAAAATGTCACACAAACCACTGTGAATTTCGCTTCGATCCAATTCCTCAAGCTCACCGTGAAACATCTTAAATTTGCCGATCAACTTCTCGACTTGCTCTTGCTTTACCACGAGCATGTAATAGTCACAGTCCGACGACTCATTCTGCCAAACGGTTGCTAATCTTTTCATTTTCTCGCATAATTCCGTTGACTTAAGCTTCAAAAAAGACACCCTGTTTTGCTCACTGGTCATTGGAATTTCGTTAGCAGCATTAATTTCCATGGTAGCGGCAGCGTTAGCAGAAAGACCAACGTCTCTAGCGGGAAGATGATCGCAAAGAGTAACACGAGCAATAGACGACAATAACCGAGCACAGCAATCGAACAGCTATGTACCAACCGTATATACAAAGGCGGCCGGTGTAAGAAACGTTTCTTGCGGGAAGATGACCGAAAAGAGAAGCGCAAGCCAACAGCTACGTGCACTACCGAATATGCAAGGGAGGCCGGTGTATATATGTATGGATAACTTATGTGGTCGATGACACTGGTTGAGATGGCAATTAGTTTAGATCTTTGAATGCTATATTAGTTTGTGATTGCACTGATGGATTATTTATTGCACAATCACGTCGGGGTCACCACATGTTAAGCTATTAAGCGTTTTTAATAACTGCAATTTTGAAGTTAATGAAAGTCGAGAGGTTGTATACAATTTACAATTTATTGCATATGTAAACCAACTTATCGCGTATGTACATATGGGGATAATTGGGCGAACGATTGATGCGAGGATGTTAGTCTAATAGCTGCGACGATTAGCTCAAGACTGCCCATGCAAGGGCTGACGGGCCAAATTGCCGGGCCCTATGCAGCAAGCTTAGACGCGAGCGAGAGAGTAGGATAGCCCGAGAGCGTTAGAGCTGCTCGGGGCCGCTGTTAAGCCGAGTACGAGAGATTGCGATATAAGGAGACGAAAGAATTCCGCTGCATGTGCATATGCGGTAGCAAATGATCTTTACAGTGGGGGCATTGGAAATGACAACAACAAAATGCATTTCCTTTGGGCCGCACCACTGGCAATAATTTACAATATTTAAGCTGCTTGACCCGACAGATGCCTTACTTAATTATATGAAAGTCATATAAAAAGGACAAAAGAAATTACACGACGCAGGATATAGAGTGGAAACCGTTGAAAAAAGTAGTGCAATATGGTAAAACAAAAGAAAATTGTCCGCTATGTAAAATGGCAGGACATACCATAATTCACTGCTATAAGTTTAAGGGAATGAGTCCGATAGATAGTTTATTTAAAAACAGCGACTTTGCACAAAATGCTGTAGGCATGATATGTATAAGAAATGCTTATCTGAAATTTTATGTGGGATTTGTAAAAAACCTTATCATACGATGCTCCATATTCCCTACGAAAAGAGGGAAAATGTTAACACTTGCTTGACAAAAGAAAAAGCGTTCTTAGCCACAGCACTTATAAAAGTAAGGGCGGGGAATGGTGGCTATCAAAACCTTAGAGCTCTAATTGATTGTGGGTCGCAATGTACCATAATTTCAGAGGAAGCTGCGCAAATATTAAACTTAGTACGAAAAAGAGCGAACACCGAGGTAAGTGGAGTGTCATCTACAGACTCTTGCACTTCAAAGTACAAAGTTACTTTATCGGTGAAAACTCGTGATTATGATAAAGGTCCTCTATATATTGAAGCAATTATTCTTCAGAAACTGATGAAGGCTTTACCATTAAAGTCTTTCAATATTAACAAAACTAAATGGCAAGATTATGTGTTGGCAGACCCTAACTTTAACAAACCAAGTAGGGTAGATGTAATAATTGGGATAGATTTGTATACCCATATTTTAAAAGACGGAATAGTAAAAATAGACGGCCTACTTGGTCAAAATACGGAATTCGGATGTATTATATCCGGTTGCACCAAATCAAAAGGTGATAAATTTATTGTGGCGACAACAATTGAAGTTAGAGCGGTTCTGGGAATTGGAAAGTGAAAAGAATGACGTAGAAGAAGATGTTTGCGAGAAGCATTTCTTGGAAACAACAAGAAGAGATGAGAATGGCAGGTATGTGGTTAAAATATCATTTAAAAAAGAAAAAGATCTGGAAGATTCAATAGCACAAGTGTCGGGTTAAGCAGCTTAAATATTGTAAATTATTGCCAGTGGTGCGGCCCAAGGGAAATGCATTTTGTTATTTTTGTCATTTCCAATGCCCACTGTAAAGATTATTTGTTACCGCATATGCATATGCAGCGGAATTCTTTCGTCTCCTTATATCTCAATCTCTCGTACTCGGCTTAACAGCGGCCCCGAGCAGCTCTAACGCTCTCGGGCTATCCTACTCTCCGCTCGCGTCTAAGCTTGCTGCATAGGGCCCGGCAATTTGGCACGTCAGCCCTTGCATTTTCAGTCTTGAGCTAATCGTCACAGCTTTAAGATTAACATCCTCGCATCAATCGTTCGCCCAATTACCCCCATATGTACATACGCGATAAGTTGGTTTACATATGCAAATAAATTGTGAATTATATACAACATCTCGACTTTCATTAAATTCAAACTTCAACAGTTATTAAAAACGCTTAATAGCTTAAAAACAAGCTATGGCGCGATTTTACAGTTTAGAAAGAAAGCTCAGCAATGGCCGTCAGCCATCGGGTGATACAGGGGGATAAACGGATGGCGGGTCGGCTCCCACAACTGTAAACTCGAAATTGAGGCGCAGCCACTCCGGTTAGGAATACCCGGTGCGGTCTGCGCCCCACACTCCTCGGATACAGAGGGTTGCGAGCGAACCGTCACCCGCCGTAACTGTACACACCGGACTATACTCTCCCCGTGAGGTCGGCTGGAGCCAGGTTCTGGTCCTGGTCCTGGTCATGTCTCTGCCAGGATGCTGGCGAATGGTAGTCGGGCGGAGAGAAGAAAACTCTCAGTGAAATTACCCCAATCCAAGGTGACTCTGTTATATGCCGAGGGATGCATGGCCGAGGGGGTGCTCGGTCGTCAATTTGCAGACTCCGGATACCTGTCGACCTCCAGTTTAAATCAGGCTTCCCGGGCAAGCGGGCTATGCCTCGGGTGACCAACCCCTTCCCGCCTACTCGTGGGAACAAAATGCAAACTACTAAAAATATCAAAACAAACAACACCGCAAAGGTGCTCGGTACTCCTTTTAAAGTACCGGAGGGACAAGACCATCCCTCTACATCAACGCCTGGGAAACCAGGTCCAAGGAAGACGGGGAAAGAGACTCAGTCGGTCCACAGTAAAGAAGGCCACAGTGGCCCTTTACACATGCAGGAAAGCAATTGGACTAAAATGGGGAATGACCCCGTATATAGTTCGGTGGCTATACACCGCCATCATATGGAGTGGTAGTATGGTCTTAGCAGACTCAGTAGAGTTCAACGCATGGCAGAGCTATGCATAACTGGCGGGCTACGCACTACTCCAGGGGAAGCCCTGGATACCGTGCTGAACCTCCTCCCTGTGGATCTCATGGGAAAGAAGGTGGCAACACTTTCCGCCCTCAGAATGAGAGAAGCCAGACTGTGGAAAGCATCCGCGGTTGGGCACTCGGGAATCCTGATGAGACTCCCGCAATTACCAGAGAGGACAGATTACTGTATTCCTAGTGATCACCTCTCGACGGCCTTCCAGGTATCAATCCCACCTAGGGAGGACTGGGAGATGGGCGAACCAGGACCTGCAAATGCGGTCCACTTCTACACTGATGGCTCAAAGCTAGACGGCCGCGTGGGAGGCGGAGTCTACTGCAGCGAGCTGAACATCAGTCATTGCTTCAGGCTCCCGGATCACTGTAGTGTGTTCCAAGCGGAGGTTGAAGCCATCAAGGAGGCCATTTCGATCGTCTCCAAACTACTTCTAGATACGCACTTAGTGTGCGTCTTCTCGGACAGCCAAGCAGCTATCAAAGCTCTAGGCTCAATATCGTCGAACTCAGCGACTGTAAATGACTGCCGCAGGTCTCTGCACGAGATCGCAGAGCAGTTAGATCTCTTCCTTATATGGGTCTCCGGCCACAGGGACATCGAGGGAAACGACGCCGCCGACGAGCTAGCCAGGCAGGGTACTACGATTCTTCTCCTATCGGAGAGGGAGCAAGTAGCGATGCCTTTGGCTACGTGCAGGCTCCTAACGCACGAATTGTTCGAGCAAAATGCCAATAGGAGAGGCAGCAAACCGTTTCCTGTAAAGTCTCAAGATTGATATGGCCATATCGATCGAAGAAGCGCTCAGCAGAGCTGTATAGACTCAGCAGAGCACAGTGCTCTGCAGTTACTCAAGCCATTACAAGACACTGGCAGATCGGCACTCATGCCTCTAGACTGTCAATCCCTTATAACGACTTCTGCAGGAGTTGTCGCGACGAGGAAGAGGAGGAATCAGTCCCCCACTTCTTCTGCCACTGCCCAGCCCTTGGAAGTCGTCGTCTTCGTATTCTCGGGGCCGCTTTCCTCACGGACATTTCGGACCTGTCCGAAATCAAACCAGGGACCTTGTCCAAATTCATCCAAGCCTCCGGATGGGACTGCCCTTAACCTGCAGTAGTCAGCTCTCACGGTTCAGGCAACGAGAAGGGGCACATGCCCATGCGGCAACACAATGGACCTCTTATAGGTCCCAGTGAGCTTGGGGGGCGGGGGTTTTTATCCCCCCCTCCCGGCTACCGCCTTAACCTAACCCAACCTAATAATACAAAATTAAAAGAAAATTATATAAAGTTTATGCATGAATATAAAAACTTAGGACATATGCTAGAGTCCAAAGACGATGGGAAATATTATTTGCCCCATCAAGGAGTCATAAGAGATTCCAGTCTAACGACAATGCTGAGGGTGGGTTTTGATGCTTCAGCAAAAGCCACAAACAATAAAAGTTTAAATGATATCATGTGGGTTGGACCAAGAGTCCAAACAGATATCTTCGATATTATGGTGAAAGGACGCAAAAGGCCATTTGTAATTTTTGCGGACATAGCAAAAATGTACCGGAAAATAACTGACTGTAAATAATTATCCGTACTTGGAATTATAGCTATAAAGAAAATGTACACAAAAAGGTTCACAAGAATCATAATAAAGAACCATGCCACTTTCGGCCCCTTGCAGAATGTTCAAACATGAACATATTATCGTCAAAACCATGCCACTTTCGGCCCCTTGCAGAATGTTCAAACATAAACACATTATTGTACACATTCACTCATGTATCCAAAAAAAAAACCGATCTCTAAAGAAATCACATAAAGTAGACAAATTATGACTGCACGGGTGTAAACAGAGATCTGTAACCCATTAATACGACAACAAAACACAAGTGGAGAAAACACTTAACAAATGCAGTCCTAAAATAACACTAATTAAGCATGCACTCAAATAGACACCCTCAGTAAAGTGTATCCTCTGCATAGGTCTAACGATAATAATAGAATACAAAATTGTACCTCATACCTCATTGTCAAATTACATATAAGGCTCTGATTTTAAGAATAAAATTTAGATTGAATTTAAAACTCAACACGCAAATGTCTAGACTTTTCTTTTAAGGTCTTAACAAGGAAATTGAAGAAAAATTAGTTGTTGGCACAACAATTGTAATAGCAAAAAATTAAATTTTTTATGAATTATTACAAAAATATTTGTGTATGCATAAACTAGAAAGAGTCATTGCATATGTATTGAGGTTTATTCAAATCAAAACCAAAAGGAAAGAATTTTCCCCATTTTTGACAGTGAAGGAGATTAAGAGCACCAAATATTTGTTGAGACAACGAGCTTTTTCGCTGACTATAATTGTTCAATAATTTCACAATTTAATGATTTTGGAAACGTTAGAATTTTATATTTGTTGGTAATTGGTATTTTGAGGGTGGCCGAAGATGGCAGAGCCCTTTACAAAAGTAGTGACGAATTACACACTCGGATGAGACAAGCGAGCCGATCTTGAGCCAAATTAATAAGTTAGGGACAAAAAAGGTCTGTTCTTCAACTATATCAAGCGGTAACTGCATTACAGCAGGCGCAGCTGCTGCTGGCTTAGCGACGTCATAGGAAAGAAAAAGATAACAAGAGCGAGCATAGATAAAGAATCGATGATGAAATGAGAGCATGGTGCTGAGCGAGCAATGCCAAAGCTACGCTTACGTTACGTTAGCTTAGTGCAATGATCAAAATGGTACAGAAAGTGAATTGATAGGCAATAGAAAGATGGTACAAAATTTACACTCGGCCTTCGCCCGAACAGTATTAATAGTAAAAACAACAAGCTATCCAATTAAGTTCCGAAATAGCTAGCCTAATTAATAAAAAGGAAATATAAACAAAAAATAAACTATTAAGCTTAAATCCGTTCTTAGATAAAGATGGATTGTTACGAGTTGGAGGTAGATTGCAAAACTCCAACGCGGAATTTGAGGTTAAACATCCCTTGCTTTTAGATAAGTGTCACTTGTCGTCTTTAATTATCAAGAATGCACATAAAGAAACATTGCACGAAGGAATTAATCTGATGCGAAACTATATCCAGAGAAAGTTTTGGATATTTGGGCTAAGAAATAGCTTAAAGAAAAACTTAAAGAGTGTGTCACCTGAGCCAAATGCAGAACAAATTATGGGGAATCCGCCGAAACACAGAGCTACAATGTCGCTCCCGTTTACAAATACAGGGGTTGATTTCGCCGGACCTTACCATATCCGATGGTCTAAAAAACCGTGGGCAGAAATCTTATAAGGGATACATTGCCGTTTTTGTGTGCATGGCGATAAAGGCTATTCATTTGGAAGTCGTCAGCGATCTTACGCGATTTTTTCAAGAAGAGGAAAATGTGCAAAAATCTTTTCCGACAATGGAACCAACTTTGTGGGAGCTTCGCGCAAATTAGACAAGGAATACCAAAGAGCTCTAAAGGACAACATAAAAGTGGTTCCAATATTAGAAAGAGAACAGATCGAGTGGCATTTTATTCCCCCGGCAGGACCTCACTTCGGAGGTATTTGGGAAGCTGGGGTAAAATCAGTGAAATATCACTTAAAAAGGGTAATTGGGGACAATAATTTAACCTACATATGAGGAAATGGCAACTCTATTATGTCAAATTAAAGCAGTACTAAATTTACGCCTTTTGTATACAGCTACAAATGATATTGACGATCTGGATGTATTAACACCAGGTCATTTTATTGCCAAAATTTGGCCCGATTGAGACAATTTCAGAGGAAAAAATCAGGAATCTGGATAGGTAGAGATTAATTCAGAAAAGGAAAAGAGAATTTTGGATTATATGGAAAGAAGATTATTTACACACTCTGCAACAAAGAAATAAATGGAAAATAGGAATGCAGAATATTAAAAAAGGACAGATTGTATTAATAAAAGATTAAACCTGTCACCCAGCTAGATGGCCTTTGGGAAAAATAGAAGAAATACATAAAGGTAGGGACGATAGAGTCAGAATAGTTACTATAAAACATCAAGAGGGGTTGATAAAACGACCTATAACTAAAATTTGTCCATTAGCTGGAATTGAGTCAGAAGAGCAAGACTAAGAAATGAATCCAAAAGAAACCAAAAAGTCATTCAAATTGCGTTTATAGAAAGATAGCAGAGAAAAGATCATTTTGGGTCGAATTAGAAAGGCTGGGTAGTGGGCTCTTCAAAGTTCCAGTAAACACTAATGCTAGAATTCAATGTAGTAACTCAAGTCAAGAACTAATTGATCTTCCGCGGCCAGGAATTTTAACAATAACACATGGTTGTACTGTGCGAACCGTTGATACAATACTAGTACCTCATCACAGTATTCAAAGAGAAAGCTACGAGCCTATTTCATCATTTTATATAAGTAATATAAGTCAAATACAAAAAATTTTTTGGAATCCATTAACAGTACCATTAATTAACCATACAGAAGAAATGGATAAGTTAAGAAACGAATTAAAATTGATTTAGAAGGACTTAAGTTCCATCGTGTATCTGGACATGCGGCCTTGTTTATCGGAATCATAATAATAATATTAATAATCTATGCCATAAGAAGAATTAAAGTAGCACGAAGACTGCAAACGATAGCACTTCCCTACCCACTGTAATTGACTGTAAATGATTATCTGTACTTGTAGTTATAGCTAAAAAGAAAATGTACACAAAAAGGTTCACAAGAATCAAAATACAAAACCATGCCACTTTCGGCCCTTTGCAGAATGTTCAAACATGAACATATTATCGTCAAAACCATGCCACTTTCGGCCCCTTGCAGAATGTTTAAACATAAACACATTATTGTACACATTCACTCATGTATCCAAAAAAACCGATCTCTAAAGAAATCACATAAAGTAGACAAGTTATGACTGTTCGAGTGTAAACAGAGATCTGTAACCCATTAATACGACAACAAAACACAAGTGGAGAAAACACTTAACAAATGCAGTCCTAAAATAACACTAATTAAGCATGCACTCAAATAGACACCCTCAGTAAAGTGTATCCTCTGCATAGGTCTAACGATAATAATAGAATACAAAATTGTACCTCATGCCTTATTGTCAAATCACATATAAGGCTCTGATTTTAAGAATAAAATTTAGTTTAAATTTACAACTCAACTCGCAAATGTCTAGACTTTTTTTTTAAGGTCTTAATACTACTGTCTGTTCGATTTCCGCCAAACACTGCCAGTAATTCCAAGATCAACGCCCACCGACGAAATAAACGCTTGCCTAAAATCATCGAATCTATGGCGCTATGTGAAGAAACAAAATGATACATCTGCTGAAGATTGCTCAGAGCAATTGCTGACTATCGGTAATGGTCGAGTACCTGTTGCCGAAACGAGCGGATTGATTTCATTTCCTCAGAATTTCTGTAGCTTTGTCACAACAAAAAACGAGCTCATAAACAAAGTATTTCCAAACATAATTTCGAACTACAAAAATAATGAATGGTTGAGTGAGCGAGCAAATTTTAGCGGCTAAGAATAAAGATTCAGATGACCTTAACTACATAATTCAGAGCGAGATCATTGGAACAATGCATTAATTCAAATCTATTGACTGTGTTACAAATGAAGATGAAGCAACCAACTATCCAACTGAATTTTTAGACTCCTTGGATGTCCCAGGCTTACCACCGCACAATTTTCGCCTAAAGGTTGGCTCCGTAGTAATCATGCTTCGAAACACCAACCAAAACTGTGCAACGGTACGCGTTTGGTGTTAAGAAAATTGATGAACAATTTAATTTACGCGACGATGGTTACTCAAAGGAGAATTCGAAGGTGAGGAAGTTCTCATTCCCAGGATTCCGATGATCCCAATAGATATGCCGCTTGAGTTTAAAAGACTTCAATTTCCGATACGCCTTGCATTCGCCTTGACTATGTTATTAACAAATCAGAAGACCAATCCTTGAAAGAGGTTGGTCGGAATCTCGAAAACTCAATGTTTTTCCCATGGCCAAATATATGTGTATATATACATATACGTATATGTATATATATGTATATATATGTTCACGGGTCGAGAGACCATCTGCGTTTTGTTTTCGAGCCTGATAAAAAAAACGAGGGGGAACGTTGTGAGTTGCTGCTGTGACCGCAACTCTACATTTATACCCGATACATAGTCAGTATGGCTACATTAGACGACAAAGAGTGCGTGCGAGAGAGACAGAAAATCAGTCAGAACGTGTCGACGGGTACTGCGTAGCCACTGCAAATTGATTGGTTACTTTTGGCTATGAAAATAATCCGATCTGATTCGGATTCGGCAAGATTCGGCAATCTGGTAGATATGGCCATTCTCTATGATTGTGCGTTTTTAATTTTCTCCTATCTTCAAAATTGTGGTTGCCACAGATTTTCGTTGTTTATGGCTGCGGAAGGGGGTGGGCCGAAATTTTGAAACACACTTGTAGCAGTGTGCTTTCTGAGCAAAAAGAAATACACTTGTAACAGTGAGTTCTGCAGTGAAAAATTACAAATAGTTTTGTAACAGTGAGAGCTCGACAGTCAGGTCTAATAGTCTCTGAGATCTGTGGATGCTCTAGATTTTCGTCCTTTGCGGGGCCGGAAGGGGGTGTGGCGAAATTTTGAAACAAACTCGTCAAGGTCCGATATCACAGGAGTGTGGATACCAAATTTGGTTGCTCTAGCTCTTATAGTCTCTGAGATCTAGGCGCTAATGTTTTGCGCTATGCAAAGCCGGCTATGCTACGTGTGTGTTAGAGAGAGACAGGGTGAGAAAAAATGAAATTGTTTTCTTCATTCTGGCTATAATATTGCTACGATCCAATTCAGATTCTGCAGTCTAGAAGATAAACTCATTCTCTACGATTCTGCGTTTTGTGACATATCACAGAAGTCTGGATACAAAATGTCGTTGCTCTAGCTTTTATAGTCTTTGAGCACTAGGCGCTAATAGGGACGGACAGACGGACGGACGGACAGACGGACAGACAGACAGACATAGACTCGGCTATTGATGCTGATCAAGAATATATATACTTTATGGGGTCGGAAACGCTTCCTTCTGGACGTTACACACATCCATTTTCACCACAAATCTAATATACCCCAATACTCATTTTGAGTATCGGGTATAAAAATTCAATCAACTTTCAAAAAAAAAAAAAAAAAAAAAAATTTGTTGTTATTTTTGTTGTTATTTAAATTTTTTTAATTAGGTTAAGTTGAAAATTAAATAAAAAATAATATTTTATAGTAAAAAACACCATTAAAAGTACTTTATCGATCAAAAATTATAAAAATTGAGCATTTTACATAGGAAAATATGCACCGGCAACAAAGTTCAACTTTAACCCATTATTGTGAAGCTTTCAGATATTGTAGTCTAATGTACTTAAACAAATTAAACTTTGAAAGATTTTTCTTTCAAAAGCAGTTTGTTTCATGAAAATATCTTTATTTGTTCAGAAGTTATTAATTTAGCAAGCTGAAACGGCGGAATGGCCCACTGTGCGCCGTCACAAACCTCTTTCTACATCTTGCTGTAAAACCGATGTTATACGAGGGCTGCTGTTTATATTTCGGGAATAGCAAATAAGAACACCAATTTTTAAATGAAAATGGTTTTATTGTTTTTCAAAATATTCCCCCTGATGATCAATACACTTTTGCATTCGCTTGAACCATTGGTCATAGCAGTTTTTCCACTCCTCTTGAGACACCTCCAAAACATGGTTTTTAAACTCTTCAACTGCTTCTTCGGCGCTCGTAAAACGTTGACCACGCAGTTTTTTTTTGATGTTAGGGAATAAAAAGAAGTCATTGGGTGCCAAGTCAGGACTGTAGGAAGGATGAGTCCTCAATTCGACGTTTTGACTGCTTAAAAATTCACCTGTTTGTCGAGATGTGTGAGAGCTCGCATTGTCATGATGGAGAATGATTCGTGTTCGGCAGTTGGTTTTGCGAATTTCTCCGAAGAACTCCGGCAAACAAATGGTCGTGTACCACTCAGAATTGACCGTCCTACGTTTCTCTAGCGGAACAGTGGCCACATGACCCATTCTCCCGAAGAAACAGGCGACCATTTGCTTCGAAGTGCTTCGTGCTCGAACAACTTTTGTTGGATTTTTCTCATCTTGAAACACCCACACGGTCGATTGCTGTTTAGTTTCCGGCTCATACGCATATATCCATGATTCATCACCTGTCACGATGTTATAAACATCTTTTGAAGCACCACGGTCGAACTTTTTAACCATTTCCTTACTCCAATCGACGCGAGCCTTTTTTTGAGCGATTGATAAATTATGGGGTATCCAACGAGAGCAAACCTTTTGTACAACTAAGTGTTCATGCAAAATGGAATGTATTGAAGTGGAACTAATGTGCAAGGATGCCTCTATCTCACGATATGTCACATGTCGATCTTGCACTATCAGTTCACGCACACCATCGATGTTTTGTGGCACAACAACCGATTTTGGGCGACCTTCGCGGAATTCGTCAGCGACTGAACTACGACCACTATTAAATTCTGCAAACCAGCGATAAACTGTCGTTTTTGATGGTGCTTTCTCGCCATATAAAAAACTAAGTTCATCAACACATTCTTGTTGGGATAATCCACGTCGAAAGTTGTGAAAAATAATCCAACGAAAACCCTCTCGAGAAATTTCCATTTTTTTGCCAAATTGATTTTTTTAACTGATCGTGAACAAAACAAAAACCAATTGTACATAAAAACTTTGTACGTACATATGTGCTAAAAAATGACAAAGTTTATTATGGCGTTGTCAGATTTTCGTATTGGCTTTAGTATTGCCCATTCCCGAAATATAAATAGCAGCCCTCGTATTAAATACTTTAGGAACTAAGGGCTATTTTCTGCTAGGTTGGTAATTTCATCGCCTGTGCACTTCATCAAATCCTTTTGCTATTTCATCGTGGTCCGATATATGTTGGCTGTTAAAATACGGCTTGACGCTTTTCTTCTTGCTCCTAGAATATTGTCTTTTTCTTGAACTATACATAGAGCTCGAAGATTTTTGGCTGCCAACCAAGTCGTTTCACGGGCTGCTTCTCTTTGGTCTTGCATTTGAGATCCACTAGGTCTGACCATGCTAGCGCGGCGCGCTTCTCGTTTTTCTTCAGTGGATTGATTCAAAATGTTTCGATTTCTAACTGAACTGCGACTTTTTCGGGCAAGACTATTTCTTCTGGGTAGCGGCATTTTCAATAGGCACGACAAACACGTCTGGTTAATTCGGTAGCTGATATATAAATATTTTTATTATTTGTTTAGTTAACTTAGTTAGTAAGTTTAGTTTAGTTTATTTATTTAGTTTAGTTCATTGCACCATCGGGTGCAATTGTGCGTGGACAAGCTCCTTCTCGGGATTGTTGACTCCCAAACTCTCTTGGGTCAGATTGACTTAGCAGTTCCATCTAGACCTACCCGTACTTTTCGGCCAATCTGCTTACCCATATGTAAATCAAACTACGCCTAGCATGATGTTTGTTCTGATGATGATGTTTTCTCCTATGGCCTGGAGTACCCCATGAATCATATCAGTGTGGTTGGTCAATTTCTTCATAAATTGGAATTTCGCCAAATATCCAAAACAATGGGAATTCTTCCTGCCGTATATTGGAATGTTACCATTCACCGATAAAACAAAAACGCGAAACAGACATTTTAAAGCCCCTGCAATATCAATGTGCATTCTGTTCCGACCAAGCAGTCATAAATATATAGCGAATAGGGTCGGCGGTCTGTGTGGCTATAGGTAGATAGGAATTCGAAAGTTAAGCGCAAACGAGAGCGGTACATTCTGTATAACGACCCTTTCAATACGATAAATATGTAATGTATTTTGCCACGAACACAGCTTAAATTAAACTACCCAACACGACATTGACGCTGTGAACTAAACCGACTTTTTTTTATAGATTTGGAGCTTTAAAATTATTTAATTATTTTTTATCTTTTTCATTATTAGTTCCTTTTTAAAAATAAATTTTAAATCTAGTACTTTTTGTACTGGTGTTTTTAGAGGTTGGTTATGAATTAGTGGACTGTATAATCTTTTGAATATTGAGCTTATTTATTTATATTGGTTATTTAATATTGGTGGATATATTACAAGGTGTTTTACATGTATGTATATGAATAGCGGGGGTGGCGATGATGCGGCGGTACAAACTATGCGTGCGGTTGATTTCATCTAGAAATTTCTACTAACTTCCTCTCCACAAAAGAAGTCGAGACAAAAGGGAATTGAAAGATCATGCGATGCGACGGTCCAATGCAGAACGGTACACATCGATATATGCGTATGCAGCTGCGGGCTTTAGCTATACGTGTGAGAACATTACAGATATGTTTTGGACACAAGCAATAACAACACAGCTATGCGCGTAAAAATAGTTACTTAAGCTGTGCAATACAATCATGAGCATATGAATAGGGCAGTTGTAATATACATGAACATTGAACTAAAACTACGAGGCTAATTTCTCAACATACCGGCCCCCCTGAACGACTGTTCAGAACAAAGGAAGCACAGCAAGTTTGGTAATAGGTCTCTTGTAAACTCCTCGGGCTGTTTTACGGTGACCACTCGAACCCTCTCGTCTTGACCAGGATGAACAACGGTGATTCGCCCAAGCAGCCACTTGCTAGGCGGTTGATTTGGCTCACAAAAGTATCCACGGTTATGTTGTTGGTCTCCTGCTGCCCTTTCGTGCGAGGTTGCAGCTGTCTCCAACGCTGCAGTCTGTTAATGTTGACGTCCAACAAGGACGGCTCTGGAACTGACATGTGAGGTTGACCTGTAAGAACATGAGCGGGGGTACGGGGATCCAAGCTGTGATCGCTCCAAACTGCGGGGCAGACGGCGGAATGAAGTGCCAATTGATTTCCTGACTCGTCAGAAAACTCGCAATTTCCTCGTCTTGACTTTGAGATACAGCTACCCGTTGAATCTCCATTAGTTCCTTTCTGGCTCTATGGAATGTTGCGCCATTGTCTGGGTATAAATCGGATTTAGGGACACGTCGAGATTTTTGAGAAAGTGATTGTCCAGTGCTCAGCTGCTTGTACTTCACTTGGAAGAACTCCATCTGTTCATGTTTTATTACCCTAGAGCGGGCATATTGAAGCTCCCATGACGATAAAAACGATGACAGGCGGTCCTTGCAACGAAGACGATGTTCAAAGCGAAAGCAATAGCTAATTGTCCGCAAGAGATGTGACCAGGATGAAGCCTTGTTGATCATACAATGATCATTTCCTTCATTGGAAATGTGTAGATTAACTTGGGGTTTGACCTTTACTTTCATCCGCGCAGCGTCCTCAGTCGACAGTGCGAACTTTGCCTTAGCAGGTGGCCAAGTGCGACGTGAATGGGAAAGCCACAGTGGTCCATTCCACCACAGTTGGTGTTCTACAAGCTCCTTTGGTAGAAGTCCGCGTGATGCACAGTCCGCAGGATTATCCCCAGTACGAATGTGCTGCAAGCAGCTACGTGGACAAGCTTCCAGAATCCCAGCAGTGCGATTGCCAACATTAGTGTTCCAAGTCCGTGGGGGTGATGAGAGCCAATGCAGTCCAATTTCTGAGTCGGACCAACACGAAGTATTGGAAATAGCAAGAGTTAGAGCTTGCGGCGATGTGGACCCCATCGGCGGAGCAGAATCCTTGCTCTGATGTTGGACGATGTACACGCCATCGTTTCTGCGGGTGTGCGTATGAACGAAGTGTTTCTCAGCGGGCTCACTAGCATCGGTGGTAGCGTTACTTGCTTTAACTTGTTCCCTATCCATGATCGATCGAACTAAAGAGTCCAGATCCTCGTGAGCGTGATGTGCTAGTGCGTGGGTGTAAGCATCACTACTGAGATGGTAGCTGCCTGTAATGACCCAACCAAAATTAGTATGAAGTGCAATAGGATATTCTAAGCCAAACTCTTTGCGTTGTCCAGTGTAAATGTTCCAAAGGTGATCAGCTCCTAAAATCACGTCGATTTCGCCTGGTTGACCAAATGTAGGGTCCGCTAAGGGTAGATCACGAATCTCTTCCCACATCGGAGTGTTCGACTCGATCCGCTGGGCTGGAATCGAGGAGGTTAAAGTGTTCATAATCAGACCTGTGACCACCACTGAGGCTGAGCTTGTGCGGGAGAGCAACGTGAATGTGGCGCGACCTCTAGTAACCCCAGCAGGGTTTGCGCCTAGACCAACCACTGGTGTATGAGCATGCGTGCGCGGCAATCCGATTCGTTGAATAAATGACTCGGCGACCATCGTTATAGTTGAACCAGTATCCAGCAATATCCTGCAGGTTGTCTCGTTGCCCCAGGAGTCGACTATAGTGGCCAAAATCGTTGGCAATATAGCGTGACCATTGGCCCCGAATTCCCTCTCCAATGTATGGTGGCTGACCACGGCAGGATCAGCATCCGCAGCGAACTTGGACGAGTGGAAGGTTGAGTCAGCGGATGTATTGACAGCAGCGGAAACCGGGATGGGATATCCTCTGGATGGACAAGAGTGTGGTGCCTCAACTTACACAGACGGCACGTGTTTGTGGAATTACACCTACATATTTACTTGATGAGATCGGCTTAGACAATTGAAGCACAAATTATTATCCATTGCGAACGTGCGTCGATCCACAACATCAAGAGCCTTGAATTGAGTACACGCATAAATAATGTGTTGCCCGTGACAATATACACAATCACGAACGTCTTTGGCACGTCCACATGATGAGAAACTGCATCACGTCTATCCAGCACCGTGTGTGTATCCTGGATTAGCTTTGGATCTTGACAAGACGAACAGGTCATTTATGGTCACATTTTCCTTGCACGATTCTCTGGAGGTGGCCCAAGCTTCCTGGCATTCAGGGTCTAGCTTTGAGAGCAAGAGAGCCACACATCGCGGCTGTCGCAGCTCAGCGCATGTAGACCACGTATACTTTCGTCGGCGGTGTCGACTATTTTACGCAACTCGGCGATGTTTGAACCCTTTGCGGTTGGCACCGAAAGAAAGTTTTGAATGAACGAACGAGCAATCAGTGACTTCTTGTTATAGCGGTTTTCGAGCCTCTCCCATGCGTCCTGGTAATTGGCATCCGATACGGGAATATGTTTTATCAGAGACAACGCTTCACCATCCAGATAGGATTTCAAATAATGAAACTTTTGGCACTTGGAAAGACTACTCTTCTTGTCGACTGAGCCTAAGAACAAGTCACTAAACTGACACCAATCCTCGTATCTGCCCGAAAACGTCGGAATGCGTATTTTTTCAAAATGCAGCTCTGAGTCCCGAATCTTCTCCAGAAGTTGAGTTTGTCCCTCGAATAAGCGTTCCACAGTGTTTGATAGCAGTAGATTTGAGTTGTCGTGCGCATTATGTGACTGCTCCGGTCACGTATGGCTTCGGTGAAAATACTATGCGCACTAAAGAACTTTTTCTCAGATTCGGGGATATCCAAATCCGGATCCACGTATTCATCTTCATCATTATATTGGACCAGCTCTTCAGAGAGCTTCATAAAGCGGTTGAAAGTTGCCACCAGTCGGTCCAACTTGTGCTATAATGTTTGCACAGAAGTACATGACTGTACAAGCTCTTGAGCCTCCGTAGCCACGCGAGTTATTTGGGATTTGCAGGCACCACGTTGCTGAATTAGACGATGCACTAGAGCCTTCATGGCGAACAGCGGTCAACGATATCACTCAATATGTATAAAAAATAAACTCAAACGCGGAGATCCGGCTCGAAGGACCAAAATTTGCTATGGTTATGAATTAGTGGACTGTATAATCTTTTGAATATTGAGCTTATTTATTTATATTGGTTATTTAATATTGGTGGATATATTACAAGGTGTTTTACATGTATGTATATGAATAGCGGGGTGGCGATGATGCGGCGGTACAAACTATGCGTGCGGTTGATTTCATCTAGAAATTTCTACTAACTTCCTCTCCACAAAAGAAGTCGAGACAAAAGGGAATTGAAAGATCATGCGATGCGACGGTCCAATGCAGAACGGTACACATCGATGTATGCGTATGCAGCTGCGGGCTTTAGCTATACGTGTGAGAACATTACAGATATGTTTTGGACACAAGCAATAACAACACAGCTATGCGCGTAAAAATAGTTACTTAAGCTGTGCAATACAATCATGAGCATATGAATAGGGCAGTTGTAATATACATGAACATTGCACTAGAACTACGAGGTTAATTTTTCAACAGAGGTAGTGCTTCTTTTTTCACATAGCTTAAATATGTATCTTGCGCCTGGTTTTATTGAACTTTGCAATTCGGAAAAGCTGATAAATGCAGCTAAAAATCCTACCCGAACACTTTGTAGCTTAACCGTATCTTCTGGAATTTTATGGCAAAATGCGGCATTTCAAGCATTTTGAAACACAAAAACACAACAAACTAATTTTGTTGAGAAATGAGCCTCGTAGTTTTTAGTTCAATGTTCATGTATATTACGATTGACCTATTCATTCGCTCATGAGTGTATTGCACCGCTTAAGTAACTAGTTTTACGCGCATAGCTGTGTTGTTATTGCTCGTGTCCAAAACATAGCTGTAATGTTCTCACACGCATAGCCAAACCCGCAGCTGCACACGCACACAGCGATGCGTTCCGTTTTTGCATTGAGACCGTCGCGTCGAGTCGTATCGCGTGATCTTCCAATTCCCTTTGGCTCGACTTCTTTTCGCGGAGTTGAGTTAGTCGAAATCTCTAGATTAAACCAACCGCACGCATAGTTCATACCGCCGCATCATAGACACCCCCCGCTATTCATATACATGTGTAACATAACCACCCATATTAAATAACCAATATATGAAAATAAATAAGCTCAATATATAAAACGATTATACAGTCCACTAATTCATAACCAAATTTATTTCGACTTTTCCCGAGTTTTCAAAGTAAAAATTTCGGGAAAAAATACCACAAAAAATGTTAAATTTTCAATTTGAAAATTATTATGAAATATTTCGTTTCTACAGTTCGTATTCCAGATTGAGGAACGGAGACAGAGTTAGTTTCTACTTATACAGGGAGACTTTATTTCCAAAAGGAATTGTGTGTTTTCCAAGCAACTCCTAGCCAAGACATCTGGCATGACAACAATACTCAGCCTACTTAATCTCTAATTGTTACAGTATATTAGTCATCATCATAATCATTATCTATCAAAAAATATATCAAAACTGGAAACTCTGAATGAGTCCAAAGTACTTACCATCAAGCATAAACTGCGACACACCTCGTCCACACTGAGACACATCGCGATTAGTTTCATCCATTTTACGTCTGTAAAAGAAAGAATTTATGGATATTGTAGTGTGTTGTTTATACGTATAATTTGTCTTTAGCTGGTGGCGGAGGTGCCTCGAAACCTGCTCCTAGAACTAGATGGACGAAGTTGAGAACAGAGCAAATTAACCAATTTAAACTGACACAGAGTAGAGTTTATTGTGAATGAGCGAGGATTAATTACACAGGACGACAGTGATTTTTCTGCAAGCAAACACTATAGGCTTTTCTAACATGAAATGCATACACCATAAAATATTTTAAAACTCTAATCAAATAGTTCATAAGGAGGACAGGGAATAAACGAAGTGCAAGAATTAAGAGTGGAACATAATTAGCAGTAGCGCAAATGATATGTATATATTCTTGATCAGCGTATAAAAACCGAGTAGATATAGTCATGTCCGTCTTGTTTAACACATAGTTACGCGGCTATTAAAGCTGGAGCAATTATATTTTAAGTGCAGAAAACTGTGATATCAGACTTAAACATGTATATTTCAAATTTTTCCAGGCCGTTCAGATCGTAAAAATCTGTTGCATACAAATCTGTGGTGCAAGAACTGAAAGCGCAGAATTATAACTTCTCTATAATATTATATCTACGATCAGTCTTCGACTACCCCTCTTTATGAGCAGACTTTTTTTTTCAATCAGCGGTATTTAATCGGGTGTCCCTTTTTCTTATCGTTTCAAAGCTTACAGTATTTTCTTAGTAGTGTAAGTAAACTAAAGTTAGTTAAAACAAATCCCGAAAATGGCCCCAGGGCCACCAAACCTGGGAAGCAATCGGTTTGCAGCGCTTTCCGAACGACCCCCTACTAAAAAACATCGACCACAACAATCACTCTTCATAGCATTTTTCCGGAGCTCCCTCCAATTGCAGCTTAAAACCCGAAATTCATCATAATCGCTTCTAATAATTGTGAACAAAAATCCCTGAGTTCTCATGCTTTGCCGTTCATCGCGTCCCCTAACTATCCGACATTCCCGATGATGAGATCGTCAGGAAAGGTCACGGCCATTTACAATTTTATGAAAACCCATAAAGGCGTCTCTAAGCCTAGCCTATAATCTTGCATCTAAAATTGACATCTCATGCCCTCAGTTAAAGTACGTGAGTACATACGCGACTCAATGCGTTGTAAGTCTTGCCAACTGCTTGGACACACAGCCAAGCATTGTAATTACCCACCTATTTGCCCCAATTGCGCCCTACCACCTCATACCCCTAAAAATTGCACGCAAACAAAGTGTGTTAATTGTTCTGAAGAATACCCGGCCACCTCTCGGCAATGCTCTAAGTATCAGCAACAAAGAGAAATTCTTAAAATAAATAATATAATGTGCAATAAGAAAAGCAAAAAACGCCCGATACACTTAAAAAAAAAAAAAATTCAAAATAAAAATTCTATAACTGATACCATAACAACCTCACCTCAACTTAATTTAAATTCTTCGAACTCTGATGTCAACTTCTCCTCAGACGAATTAAGGAGTGACTCCTAATTCGTTTTTATCCAAACAAACTTAATATATTTCAGGCATATTTTATCCTACTTTCTTTCCCAAAAATCTCTCATTATTATAATGGAACAAATACGGATATTTCAACAACTATCAAGCACTCTTAATCTTATTAAAGGAACTAAACCAGGATATTATATGCTTACAGGAAACAAATACCCACACCCAAACCATATATTGGTTATTTCAACAATCTCCCTTCCAACGTCATTAGAAAGCAAGGAGTTAGTGTACTTATCCGCAACAACATTACGCACAAGACTATTACATACTACATATTAATACCTCCACCCAACACATATGCGCTCTACATATACACTCCCCGACACTTTAATACGACTCGGCAAAACTGTAGATAAAAGCGCTGTTCAATCGCAGAATTATGCATAATTAATATTACGAAATACTCATGCTACTTTTATCGAATAAAAAAACTTAATCTATTTAACGGGGAACCTCACGGCACAGCACTATAACAGAGTCAAAACTAACCGCCTCTGCAGCGAATTCTGACAATGCGATCGTTCCCCAAAGGACAAAAAACACTGGTACAATTGCGATCGCATTGTTAGCAGAACTCGCTGCAGCTGATTTGCGGCAGTCTGCCACGGTGACCACTTGCGATGAAATCGCATTTAGTGATTTGATCTCAGCTTGGCTGTCGCTATAAATGTTTAACCGAGCTGCCGTAACGGTAACTGCTTGAAGGCAGTTCAGAGCTTCCCTTCCCTTTTCTGTTGAAATCATCGCTCTCTATACCTCGCTAGTTCGTCCGATCTTAGAATACGGCTCCTGTGTATGGTGCCCTCAGTACAAAGTACACCAGGACCGTATAGAATCAGTACAGAAAAACTCTTTACTCTTTGCTCTGCGGGGCCTTAACTGGGATGCGGGTGTGAGACTCCCATCTTACTCTAGTAGATTGCTATTAAACCTCCCTCTTAAACCTCCCATCCTTAGTTAACCGTAGAAAAATGCTTGGTGTGATTTTTATGCACAACTTGATCAAGGGTGGATCAAGGATCAAAGGTAGCCCGGATCTGTTGAGCCGGATAAACTTCACGATTCCTATTAGATTCACTAGAAACTATATACTGTTGTCCCTTCCACTTTGAAGATCGAATTATGAACCGTTTAGGGTCTTATGCTCGGATTATAATTCCCTCTACCAGATTATATCCACCACTAATTCCCTTCCTCTTATTGAATTACTAATACTCACATACCTTTCTCGTTATTAGTAATTGTAGTGGTATTTGTATTTTGAATGCATGATTAGTTCTCTTAGTAAGTTTAGTTATAATTTTCCTCGCATATTATGCAGTAATTGCATCGCCACTTGAAACATGCAGTCATTGCATATCAACGTCCGAAACAAAACATGGTCTTTGGTAGAAAGGCCTCAAAACAAAAATATAATCGATTCTAAATGGGTGTTTACTATTAAACAAGATATATTCGGCAACTTAGTCCGATATAAAGCAAGACTTGTAGCGCGTGGCTTTACGAAAGAATATCTGGCGGATTATGAAGAAACATTTCCACCAGTTGCACGTATTTTTAGTTTTCGATTTATTCTGGTATTAGCAAATCAATATGATTTGAAAATTCATCATATGGATGTCAAGACAGCATTCCTTAAAGAGGACATTTAAATGAAGATTCCTCAAGGATTGACACATGATGAGGGTAAAGTCTGTAAACTAAAATAGTTAGTACACCACTGCCAAGCAAACTGAACTATGCAGCCTTAGAATCAGAAGAATCACATGATGGGCCGTGTCGTAACTTAATTGGTTTCTTGATGTACATTATGTTATGTACTGTAATCGACCAGATTTAAGTATATCAATAAGTGTATTAAGTAGGTACACCAATAATAATAATAAAGAATTATGGCAATGCTTAAAAAGAGTACTAAGATATCCAAAAGGAACAATTAATTTAAAATTAACTTTCACAAAGAATGTGAATTTTGAAAATATTATTATTGGTCTTTATTCCGATTCTGATTGGGCGGGAAATGAAACAGACAGACGAAGTACTAAAGGATACTTATTTAAAATCTTTGAAAAATGTCTTTTTTGCTGGAGTACCATTAAACAAAAATCTGTAGCTGCTTCATCTACTGAAGCGGAATACATGGCGTTATTCGAAAGTGTTAGAAAAGCTTTATGGTTAAAATCCTTTATTAATGAAAAAATGCTTGAGTTAAATGAACCAATCACAGCAACAGGGTTGCATAAGTACAGCGAATAATCCAACCTCCCACAAGAGAACTAAGCACATAGATATTAAATATTACTTCACTCGAGAAAAAATTAAAAAGAAACTAATTTCTGTCAAGTATATTTCCACAGATGAGAAATTGGCTGATTTTTTGACGAAACCGCTATCAGCAGCTAGATTCCTAACTTTAAGAAGACAATTGGGACTCACAGAACAAATGCACCTCGCAACAACAACAGCATTAACATAACATAACATAATTTATTTATGGAATCTTCTCTCTTGGAGACTAACGAGACGTAGGCAAATCTTAATCTAATATATTTGTTTAATTAATTATAAATAATTATTTAGAGTACGGCCTTAACTATTATTGCTGGGTGGGGAGGTCTCTTCGCTGGAGTCGTGTATGGCTAGTGTGCCAAGTTAAAGACTGCGCAAGTCTATTAAGATGGGCCGGAAGTTTGACCTGATACTTAGCTTTCATTTTGGAGATTTCATCTTTAACAGATCCTACATTTAAGACTTTATGAATATTTGTATTCCGTATGTACCATGGTGCCCCAGTGATTGCTCTCAGTATCTTCGATTGAGCCCTCTGGATTATTTCTAAATTACTAATGCAAGCGTTTCCCCATAGTTCGGACCCATATGTCCAAATTGGTTTGAGAACTGCATTGTACAAAAGTACTTTATACTCCAGTTTTAGTGGCGAACGGACGTTTATATGACAATGTAGATTTCTAGCTTTAAATTTCAGTAGATTTCTCTTAGCTTCGATGTGTTTTTACGCCAAGTAAGCCGTCTATCCAAATGGACACCAATGTATGTTAACTCGGCGGTTTGTGGAATGTTGATGTTGTTCAGAGACACTGGTGGGCAAGTTTTTCTGTTTATGGTAAAGATGACATGTTTTCGCTTTTGCTCGTTTACATGTATTCTCCAGTCTGCTAGCCATTTTTCTAAGGCTACGAGATGAGATGATAAGTGCTCCGTTGCTCTTGTAAGGCACTTGGAGCGAGTTTTTGTAAGACTGTTTGTCGGTATATCTGCTGTGTAGATGATATACAGTGTCGGTCCAAGCACGCTAGCCTGAGGTACACCAGCTTTAATTGGATGATATTTAGATAGGAAATCTTTGCATCTTACTGCGAAGCTTCTTTGCTCCAATATTTTATGGGTGTTCTGTGGAAGTAATATTCTGATTTTGTGAATTAAGCCATCCAGCCAAACGCGGTCAAAAGCTTGGGCGACATCCAGGAAGTCATCAATTGTATTTCGTATCTTAGAGGTTATCCGGCTTACTTGTTCAATGGTTCCTTGTTTTTTGCGAAATCAATTTGGTGGATTGGGATTGCACTGTTGGTGTGTAGGTGTTGCTTGATATGATTCAGGAGCAGCTGTTTCGGCAGGAGGTTGATAAGTCTATATAAAGATAGCTGGGACTTGTTCTTTCTGGCTTTATGGATCATTGTGATGGCAGATTTCATCCATTGTTTAGGATAGTAGCTCCATTTCGTCATGCTGTTGAATATTACGGTGAGAAAATATACTGCACAGCTCGGCGATTCTATGATCATTTTAATGGAGAAAAAGTCGTGGCCCGGTTTTTTTTGCTTTGAGACTTGGTCCTTAATGAATTCTTCTGCTTGGAATATGATAGGCGTGGTGGCTTCAAGATTATTGGTTAGTGGCAGCACAAAGCTATTTGTTGTTGGATGTGGTTTGAAGACGTTTTCTAAATGGACGGTAAATGTAGTTGCCTTCTCTTTGTTGCTGCGAGAATTACCATCTGCACTCTTCCCGAGATGTCCCCAAATTACATTTAAGTAGGGCACACTGTAGAGCAGAGGGCTTGAGCTGTCTCGGCAATAGAGAGCCGATGTCAAAACGAAGAGACTAAGAACATAGACAGAAAAGAAGGAGAAGTCATAACGGAGGCGAGAGAGGACTGATCGACCATCTGCATGAGCAGAAAGAGAGGGTGAGAGACTCGAGTGCTTGACTTCGAAGACCACTCGATTTCTGACGCTCAATTGGAAAAGTCGAACGTTCTCTCCGACTAGCGACAAAAAATAAAAGACGTGCAAAAACAAAACAGAAGAACAAACCGTACTATACCGGTACATTAGCAACAACCGAAAACAGTCTTTACATTCATATATACATAGCTCGAGCACACTCTCCTGTTTGTATACGTAACGGTGATTTACTCACGATTGGTAGACATACGCTGATTTAGCTTTTATTTGGGGAGAGTTGCTCTATATAGTATGTTTGAGCTCGGTTTTTCTCATCTTCTAGTGCTTTGCGTAGTAGATGGTTGGCTATTTTTAACCGCTTCTTCGAGGCAGGTGATCTATGGGCTTGCCATTCTGCCGAAGCCTTCTCTTATCGCGTAGCAACTCTTCAATACGCCTGGGAACACGACTGCTCTTGTGAATTTTATGACCTGTTATTATTGGAGTGGAGTGTTTTGCAGCCAGTGACATTACAGTCACTAATGATTCAACTGAGCTTTCTGTCATCTTTACAGTAGATATTTAGGCAGCCATCAATATGGGAACTTATATTTTTTTTTATTTAGGCCAACCTGTTTTGCTAGAAATTAGAAAGTGTGGATGGTCATAAAGGTGAATGATCCGATGATAGATCTGTTAAGTGCTCTACAAAAATCAGAGCCTGCGGCACTCTTCTTGTAACAGCAAAATCAATCAAGTCGGGTTGCTTCTTTGGATCTGTGGGCCATAAGTAGGCCTGCCCGGAGAAATAAAGTAAAGTTTGTTTCGTGGTGTGATTATAGCATTATACAGTTGTCTTCCTTTCGGGTTGCCGAGTCGAGATCCCTAATGGGTGTGCATTGTAACACATCGGTCAATAAGTCCCCGGTCTGACATATAGAGAGTGCCTCTAAGTCAAAAAGTACATAGTGGTTCAAAACAACAGACTTTTTTAGGCGTACTGTTAAATTTTTATGTGATTCGGATCATTAGTGTGGGAGTTATTGAAGCTTAAGTGACGCTGCTTTTGTTGTTTACAGAACAATGGAAAAAAAGGAATTTTGTGTGCTCATTAAACACTGTTTTTTGATGGGAAAAAACACAGTTGAGGCAAAACAGTGGTTGGACAAACATTACGGCACCTCTGCCATAGGCAAATCCACAATTATCGACTGGTATGCTGATTTTAAACGTGGTCGTACCGACACGGACGATGGACACCTCTCTGGTCGGCCAAAGGAGGCAGTGTCCCCGAAAAAATCAAGCAGGTCCATAAATTGGTTTTGTCCGACCGTAAATTGAAGCTGGATGATATTGCTGACATCGTAAAGATATCTAAGGGTAGTGTTTTTACCATTTTACACGATCATTTGTCGATGCGGAAGCTCTGTTCGAAGTGGGTGCCGCGTTTGCTCACTGTGGACCAAAAACAACAACGCGTCGATGATTCCGAGAGCTGTTTGGCCATGTTTCAGAAGGATCGGAAAGATTTTTTGCTTCGGTATGTGACCATTGACGAAACATGGATTCACCACTTGACACCCGAGTCGACTCGGCAGTCAGCTGAGTGGACTGCAGCCGGTGAAAGCCGCCCCAAGCGACCAAACACTCAAACATCGGCCGGCAAGGTTATAGCATCTGGATTGTGGGATGCCCATGGTATCCTTTTCGTTGACTACCTCGAAAAGGGTAGGCGCATCAAGAGCGAATATTACTTGGCACTACTGACGAGTTTGAAGGCCGAAATCGTCGCAAAACGACCCCATATGGCGAAGAAAAAAATCATTTTTCACCAGGAAAATGTCCGTGTCACAAGTCGATGGCAACGATGGTTAAATTGAACGAGTTGGGCTTCGAGCTGCTCCCGCACCCACCGTATTCGTTAGATTTGGCCCCCAGCGACTATTTCCTATTCGCTGAGCTCAAAAAAATGGTCGCCAGGAAGAAATTTCGATCGAATGAGGAGGTCATCGCCGAAACTGATGCGTATTTTGAGGGTCAGCCGAAATCGTTCAATAACTCCCACACTAATGATCCGAATCACATAAAAATTTAACAGTACGCCTAAAAAAGACTGTTCTTTCGAACCACTATGTACTTTTTGACTTAGAGGCACTCTCTATATGTCAGACCGGGGACTTATTGACCGATGTGTTAGTCACCAGCTGCAATACAGATGTCACCTAATAGGTCGAAGAATTTTACAAACTTTTCTTCCTAAACTGCGGCTAAGCTTAAGTAACCGCTTTGAGTTTCGATATGAAATGATGTTGCCTGTAAATAAGTTGTAGCAAATGATGGCAACGGATAGTGCCTGATGCGACGCTTGATCTGAATTCTAGTACCCCTATGAATCTTACCATCGGGATGATTTGTCGCATAGAAGTTGTAGCCATTGAGATGAAAATAATTTTTGTTTGTTAGGTGAGTCTCGGATATGAGCTGGCGTCAATGTCATGTTGATCGAGAAACTGCAAGAGCTCGCATTCGTGCTGCGAAATGCCATTCGCATTCCAGAAAGATATATTTAGAGAAACCATTTAAGCAGATTTAGCCTCTAGAGCCTCTGTTATTTCGTGCTTCTTCTTTGAATTCCATTTTCGTTGACTCAGACTGTTAATCGGTATTGCATTTTTAGGTAATTCTAATAATGCTTCTCGACGCAAAATAAATGTAGCATACATTTTTGCGATCATTTTAGTTCCAGATTGGCTAACAGCATTTACCATATGAAGTTTGGAACAAGGGTAAACTCCAGAAATGTAATTATGTTGCATAAAATCATCTATACAAAAGAACCGGGCTACTTATAAGAAGAATAACGTTTTAGTGGCTCCACTACCACAACTACCAAACGATGAGGAACGTTGTGAGTATAATTATAATAATATAATTATCGTAGTGTATCTCAATTTGGGGATAAGTTAAACTTGCTGTTGAAATATATATAACTAACACGATAAACCGTTTCTAATTATAACAAAGTCAATTTTAATTAAAGTCAAAATTCTATAAAATAGCTTAAGCTAAATTAATAAATTAATAAAGTTAATCAAATCATTTTAAAATTTATTATATTAACGAATAACTTTATTTTTATGGATTGTGTGTGTGACGAGTGCATTCATTCATAAGAATTTTTTCTTGTCGCACTAGGAAAGTAAAAAATAAATAAATTTAAATTTAAATTGATGATGAACTCTTTATGATAATTTTAGTTTCAATTGCAAATTGAACGAGGTGGAAAGTTGTGAGTTGCTGCTGCGACCGCAACTCTACATTTATACCCGATACATAGTCAGTATGGCTACATTAGACGACAAAGAGTGCGTGCGAGAGAGACAGAAAATCAGTCAGAACGTGTCGACGGGTACTGCGTAGCCACTGCAAATTGATTGGTTACTTTTGGCTATGAAAATAATCCGATCTGATTCGGATTCGGCAAGATTCGGCAATCTGGTAGATATGGCCATTCTCTATGATTGTGCGTTTTTAATTTTCTCCTATCTTCAAAATTGTGGTTGCCACAGATTTTCGTTGTTTATGGCTGCGGAAGGGGGTGGGCCGAAATTTTTAAACACACTTGTAGCAGTGTGCTTTCTGAGCAAAAAGAAATACACTTGTAACAGTGAGTTCTGCAGTGAAAAATTACAAATAGTTTTGTAACAGTGAGAGCTCGACAGTCAGGTCTAATAGTCTCTGAGATCTGTGGATGCTCTAGATTTTCGTCCTTTGCGGGGCCGGAAGGGGGTGTGGCGAAATTTTGAAACAAACTCGTCAAGGTCCGATATCACAGGAGTGTGGATACCAAATTTGGTTGCTCTAGCTCTTATAGTCTCTGAGATCTAGGCGCTAATGTTTTGCGCTATGCAAAGCCGGCTATGCTACGTGTGTGTTAGAGAGAGACAGGGTGAGAAAAAATGAAATTGTTTTCTTCATTCTGGCTATAATATTGCTACGATCCAATTCAGATTCTGCAGTCTAGAAGATAAACTCATTCTCTACGATTCTGCGTTTTGTGACATATCACAGAAGTCTGGATACAAAATGTCGTTGCTCTAGCTTTTATAGTCTTTGAGCACTAGGCGCTAATAGGGACGGACGGACAGACAGACATGGCTCAATATATACACTTTATGGGCTCGGAAACGCTTCCTTCTGGACGTTACACACATCCACTTTCACCACAAATCTAATATACCCCAATACTCATTTTGAGTATCGGGTATAAAAATTGGGTGAAGAACCCCATATATATTCTTGATCACCATCAATAGTCGCCCCGCCCACTTCCGCCCCCACAAAGGACGAAAATCTGTGGAATCCACAATTTTAAAGATACGAGAAAACCAAAAACGCAGAATCGTAGAGACTGACCATGTCTTCTAGACTGGAATCTAAATTGGATCGTATCATTATTTTAGCCAGAATGAAGAAAACAATTTCATTTTTTCTCGCCCTGTCTCTCTCTAACACACACGTATCATAGCCGGCTTTGCTTAGCGCAAAACATTAGCGCCTAGATCTCAGAGACTATAAGAGCTAGAGCAACCAAATTTGGTATCCACACTCCTGTGATATCGGACCTTGACGAGTTTATTTCAAAATTTCGCCCCACCCCTTTCCGCCCCCGCAAAGTGCGAAAATCTGTGGCATTTGAGACTATTAGACCTGACTGTCGAGCTCTCACTGCTACAAAACTATTTGTAATTTTTCACTGCAGAACTCACTGTTGATAGCTCACTGCTACAAATGTGTTTCAAAATTTCGCCCCACCCCCTTCCGCAGCCATAAACAACGAAAATCTGTGGCAATCACAATTTTGAAGATAGGAGAAAATTAAAAACGCACAATCATAGAGAATGGCCATATCTACCAGATTGCCGAATCTTGCCGAATCCGAATCAGATCGGATTATTATTATAGCCAAAAGTAACAAATTAATTTGCAGTGGCTACGCAGCGCCCGTCGACACGTTCTGACTGATTTTCTGTCTCTCTCGCACGCACTCTTTGTCGTTAATGTAGCCATTCTGACTATGTATCGGGTATAAATGTAGAGTTGCGGTCGCAGCAGCAACTCACAACGTTCCCCCTCGTTTAACCTACATATGAGGAAATGGCAACTCTATTATGTCAAATTAAAGCAGTACTAAATTTACGCCTTTTGTATACAGCTACAAATGATATTGACGATCTGGATGTATTAACACCAGGTCATTTTATTGCCAAAATTTGGCCCGATTGAGACAATTTCAGAGGAAAAAATCAGGAATCTGGATAGGTAGAGATTAATTCAGAAAAGGAAAAGAGAATTTTGGATTATATGGAAAGAAGATTATTTACACACTCTGCAACAAAGAAATAAATGGAAAATAGGAATGCAGAATATTAAAAAAGGACAGATTGTATTAATAACAGATGAAACCTATCACCCAGCTAGATGGCCCTAGGGAAAAATAGAAGAAATACATAAAGGTAGGGACGATAGAGGCAGAATAGTTACTATAAAACATCAAGAGGGGTTGATAAAACGACCTATAACTAAAATTTGTCCATTAGCTGGAATTGAGTCAGAAGAGCAAGACTAAGAAATGAATCCAAAAGAAACCAAAAAGTCATTCAAATTGCGTTTATAGAAAGATAGCAGAGACAAGGTCATTTTGGGTCGAATTAGAAAGGCAGGCTAGTGGGCTCTTCAAAGTTCCAGTAAACACTAATGCTAGAATTCAATGTAGTAACTCAAGTCAAGAACTAATTGATCTTCCGCGGCCAGGAATTTTAACAATAACACATGGTTGTACTGTGCGAACCGTTGATACAATACTAGTACCTCATCACAGTATTCAAAGAGAAAGCTACGAGCCTATTTCATCATTTTATATAAGTAATATAAATAAAATACAAAAAATTGTTTGGAATCCATTAACAGTACCATTAATTAACCATACAGAAGAAATGGATAAGTTGAGAAACGAATTAAAATTGTTAAAAGAAAGTCATCATGATTTAGAAGGACTTAAGTTCCATCATGTATCTGGACATGCGGCCTTGATTATCGGAATCATAATAATAATATTAATAATCTATGCCATAAGAAGAACTCATACCTCATTGTCAAATTACATATAAGGCTCTGATTTTAAGAATAAAATTTAGATTGAATTTAAAACTCAACACGCAAATGTCTAGACTTTTCTTTTAAGGTCTTAACAAGGAAATTGAAGAAAAATTAGTTGTTGGCACAACAATTGTAATAGCAAAAAATTAAATTTTTTATGAATTATTACAAAAATATTTGTGTATGCATAAACTAGAAAGAGTCATTGCATATGTATTGAGGTTTATTCAAATCAAAACCAAAAGGAAAGAATTTTCCCCATTTTTGACAGTGAAGGAGATTAAGAGCACCAAATATTTGTTGAGACAACGAGCTTTTTCGCTGACTATAATTGTTCAATAATTTCACAATTTAATGATTTTGGAAACGTTAGAATTTTATATTTGTTGGTAATTGGTATTTTGAGGGTGGCCGAAGATGGCAGAGCCCTTTACAAAAGTAGTGACGAATTACACACTCGGATGAGACAAGCGAGCCGATCTTGAGCCAAATTAATAAGTTAGGGACAAAAAAAGGTCTGTTCTTCAACTATATCAAGCGGTAACTGCATTACAGCAGGCGCAGCTGCTGCTGGCTTAGCGACGTCATAGGAAAGAAAAGATAACAAGAGCGAGCATAGATAAAGAATCGATGATGAAATGAGAGCATGGTGCTGAGCGAGCAATGCCAAAGCTACGCTTACGTTACGTTAGCTTAGTGCAATGATCAAAATGGTACAGAAAGTGAATTGATAGGCAATAGAAAGATGGTACAAAATTTACACTCGGCCTTCGCCCGAACAGTATTAATAGTAAAAAAAACAACAAGCTATCCAATTAAGTTCCGAAATAGCTAGCCTAATTAATAAAAAGGAAATATAAACAAAAAATAAACTATTAAGCTTAAATCCGTTCTTAGATAAAGATGGATTGTTACGAGTTGGAGGTAGATTGCAAAACTCCAACGCGGAATTTGAGGTTAAACATCCCTTGCTTTTAGATAAGTGTCACTTGTCGTCTTTAATTATCAAGAATGCACATAAAGAAACATTGCACGAAGGAATTAATCTGATGCGAAACTATATCCAGAGAAAGTTTTGGATATTTGGGCTAAGAAATAGCTTAAAGAAAAAACTTAAAGAGTGTGTCACCTGAGCCAAATGCAGAACAAATTATGGGGAATCCGCCGAAACACAGAGCTACAATGTCGCTCCCGTTTACAAATACAGGGGTTGATTTCACCGGACCTTACCATATCCGATGGTCTAAAAACCGTGGGCAGAAATCTTATAAGGGATACATTGCCGTTTTTGTGTGCATGGCGATAAAGGCTATTCATTTGGAAGTCGTCAGCGATCTTACGCGATTTTTTCAAGAAGAGGAAAATGTGCAAAAATCTTTTCCGACAATGGAACCAACTTTGTGGGAGCTTCGCGCAAATTAGACGAGGAATACCAAAGAGCTCTAAAGGACAACATAAAAGTGGTTCGAATATTAGAAAGAGAACAGATCGAGTGGCATTTTATTCCCCCGGCAGGACCTCACTTCGGAGGTATTTGGGAAGCTGGGGTAAAATCAGTGAAATATCACTTAAAAAGGGTAATTGGGGACAATAATTATACCCGATACTCAACATGAGTATTGGGGTATATTAGATTTGTGGTAAAAGTGGATGTGTGTAACGTCCAGAAGAAAGCGTTTCCGACCCCATAAAGTGCATATATTCTTGATCAGCATCAATAGCCGAGTCGATTGAGCCATGTCTGTCTGTCCGTCCGTCCGTCCGTCCGTCTGTCCGTCCCTATCAGCGCCTAGTGCTCAAAGACTATAAGAGCTAGAGCAACGACATTTTGTATCCAGCTTTCTGTGATATGTCACTGTTACAAGTATATTTTAAAACATCGCCCCGCCCAAGTCCGCCCCCCCAAAGGACGAAAATCTGTGGCTTCCACAATTTTAAAGATACGAGAAAACCAAAAACGCAGAATAGTAGAGAATGACCATATCTTCTAGACTGCAGAATCTGAATCAGATCGTATTATTATTATAGCCAGAATGAAGAAAACAATTTCATTTTTTCTCGCCCCGTCTCTCTCTAACACACACGTATCATAGCCGGCTTTTGCATAGCGCAAAACATTAGCGCCTATATCTCAGAGACTATAAAAGCTAGACCGACCAAATTTTGTATCCACACTCCTGTGATATCGGACCTTGACGAGTTGTTATTAAAATTTCGCCTCACCCCCTTCCGCCCCCGCAAAGGACGAAAATCTGGAGCATCCACAGATCTCAGAGACTATTAGACCTGACTGTCGAGCTCTCACTGCTACAAAACTATTTGTAATTTTTCACTGCAGAACTCACTGTTGATAGCTCACTGCTACAAATGTGTTTCAAAATTTCGCCCCACCCCCTTCCGCAGCCATAAACAACGAAAATCTGTGGCAATCACAATTTTGAAGATAGGAGAAAATTAAAAACGCACAATCATAGAGAATGGCCATATCTACCAGATTGCCGAATCTTGCCGAATCGAATCAGATCGGATTATTATTATAGCCAAAAGTAACAAATTAATTTGCAGTGGCTACGCAGCGCCCGTCGACACGTTCTGACTGATTTTCTGTCTCTCTCGCACGCACTCTTTGTCGTTAATGTAGCCATTCTGACTATGTATCGGGTATAAATGTAGAGTTGCGGTCGCAGCAGCAACTCACAACGTTCCCCCTCGTTTAACCTACATATGAGGAAATGGCAACTCTATTATGTCAAATTAAAGCAGTACTAAATTTACGCCTTTTGTATACAGCTACAAATGATATTGACGATCTGGATGTATTAACACCAGGTCATTTTATTGCCAAAATTTGGCCCGATTGAGACAATTTCAGAGGAAAAAATAAGGAATCTTGATAGGTAGAGATTAATTCAGAAAAGGAAAAGAGAATTTTGGATTAAATGGAAAGAAGATTATTTACACACTCTGCAACAAAGAAATAAATGGAAAATAGGAATGCAGAATATTAAAAAAGGACAGATTGTATTAATAAAAGATTAAACCTGTCACCCAGCTAGATGGCCTTTGGGAAAAATAGAAGAAATACATAAAGGTAGGGACGATAGAGTCAGAATAGTTACTATAAAACATCAAGAGGGGTTGATAAAACGACCTATAACTAAAATTTGTCCATTAGCTGGAATTGAGTCAGAAGAGCAAGACTAAGAAATGAATCCAAAAGAAACCAAAAAGTCATTCAAATTGCGTTTATAGAAAGATAGCAGAGAAAAGATCATTTTGGGTCGAATTAGAAAGGCTGGGTAGTGGGCTCTTCAAAGTTCCAGTAAACACTAATGCTAGAATTCAATGTAGTAACTCAAGTCAAGAACTAATTGATCTTCCGCGGCCAGGAATTTTAACAATAACACATGGTTGTACTGTGCGAACCGTTGATACAATACTAGTACCTCATCACAGTATTCAAAGAGAAAGCTACGAGCCTATTTCATCATTTTATATAAGTAATATAAGTCAAATACAAAAAATTGTTTGGAATCCATTAACAGTACCATTAATTAACCATACAGAAGAAATGGATAAGTTAAGAAACGAATTAAAATTGTTAAAAGAAAGTCATCATGATTTAGAAGGACTTAAGTTCCATCATGTATCTGGACATGCGGCCTTGATTATCGGAATCATAATAATAATATTAATAATCTATGCCATAAGAAGAACTCATACCTCATTGTCAAATTACATATAAGGCTCTGATTTTAAGAATAAAATTTAGATTGAATTTAAAACTCAACACGCAAATGTCTAGACTTTTCTTTTAAGGTCTTAACAAGGAAATTGAAGAAAAATTAGTTGTTGGCACAACAATTGTAATAGCAAAAAATTAAATTTTTTATGAATTATTACAAAAATATTTGTGTATGCATAAACTAGAAAGAGTCATTGCATATGTATTGAGGTTTATTCAAATCAAAACCAAAGGAAAAGAATTTTCCCCATTTTTGACAGTGAAGGAGATTAAGAGCACCAAATATTTGTTGAGACAACGAGCTTTTTCGCTGACTATAATTGTTCAATAATTTCACAATTTAATGATTTTGGAAACGTTAGAATTTTATATTTGTTGGTAATTGGTATTTTGAGGGTGGCCGAAGATGGCAGAGCCCTTTACAAAAGTAGTGACGAATTACACACTCGGATGAGACAAGCGAGCCGATCTTGAGCCAAATTAATAAGTTAGGGACAAAAAAGGTCTGTTCTTCAACTATATCAAGCGGTAACTGCATTACAGCAGGCGCAGCTGCTGCTGGCTTAGCGACGTCATAGGAAAGAAAAGATAACAAGAGCGAGCATAGATAAAGAATCGATGATGAAATGAGAGCATGGTGCTGAGCGAGCAATGCCAAAGCTACGCTTACGTTACGTTAGCTTAGTGCAATGATCAAAATGGTACAGAAAGTGAATTGATAGGCAATAGAAAGATGGTACAAAATTTACACTCGGCCTTCGCCCGAACAGTATTAATAGTAAAAAAAACAACAAGCTATCCAATTAAGTTCCGAAATAGCTAGCCTAATTAATAAAAAGGAAATATAAACAAAAAATAAACTATTAAGCTTAAATCCGTTCTTAGATAAAGATGGATTGTTACGAGTTGGAGGTAGATTGCAAAACTCCAACGCGGAATTTGAGGTTAAACATCCCTTGCTTTTAGATAAGTGTCACTTGTCGTCTTTAATTATCAAGAATGCACATAAAGAAACATTGCACGAAGGAATTAATCTGATGCGAAACTATATCCAGAGAAAGTTTTGGATATTTGGGCTAAGAAATAGCTTAAAGAAAAAACTTAAAGAGTGTGTCACCTGAGCCAAATGCAGAACAAATTATGGGGAATCCGCCGAAACACAGAGCTACAATGTCGCTCCCGTTTACAAATACAGGGGTTGATTTCGCCGGACCTTACCATATCCGATGGTCTAAAAACCGTGGGCAGAAATCTTATAAGGGATACATTGCCGTTTTTGTGTGCATGGCGATAAAGGCTATTCATTTGGAAGTCGTCAGCGATCTTACGCGATTTTTTCAAGAAGAGGAAAATGTGCAAAAATCTTTTCCGACAATGGAACCAACTTTGTGGGAGCTTCGCGCAAATTAGACGAGGAATACCAAAGAGCTCTAAAGGACAACATAAAAGTGGTTCGAATATTAGAAAGAGAACAGATCGAGTGGCATTTTATTCCCCCGGCAGGACCTCACTTCGGAGGTATTTGGGAAGCTGGGGTAAAATCAGTGAAATATCACTTAAAAAGGGTAATTGGGGACAATAATTTAACCTACATATGAGGAAATGGCAACTCTATTATGTCAAATTAAAGCAGTACTAAATTTACGCCTTTTGTATACAGCTACAAATGATATTGACGATCTGGATGTATTAACACCAGGTCATTTTATTGCCAAAATTTGGCCCGATTGAGACAATTTCAGAGGAAAAAATCAGGAATCTGGATAGGTAGAGATTAATTCAGAAAAGGAAAAGAGAATTTTGGATTATATGGAAAGAAGATTATTTACACACTCTGCAACAAAGAAATAAATGGAAAATAGGAATGCAGAATATTAAAAAAGGACAGATTGTATTAATAAAAGATTAAACCTGTCACCCAGCTAGATGGCCTTTGGGAAAAATAGAAGAAATACATAAAGGTAGGGACGATAGAGTCAGAATAGTTACTATAAAACATCAAGAGGGGTTGATAAAACGACCTATAACTAAAATTTGTCCATTAGCTGGAATTGAGTCAGAAGAGCAAGACTAAGAAATGAATCCAAAAGAAACCAAAAAGTCATTCAAATTGCGTTTATAGAAAGATAGCAGAGACAAGGTCATTTTGGGTCGAATTAGAAAGGCAGGCTAGTGGGCTCTTCAAAGTTCCAGTAAACACTAATGCTAGAATTCAATGTAGTAACTCAAGTCAAGAACTAATTGATCTTCCGCGGCCAGGAATTTTAACAATAACACATGGTTGTACTGTGCGAACCGTTGATACAATACTAGTACCTCATCACAGTATTCAAAGAGAAAGCTACGAGCCTATTTCATCATTTTATATAAGTAATATAAATAAAATACAAAAAAAATTGTTTGGAATCCATTAACAGTACCATTAATTAACCATACAGAAGAAATAGATAAGTTGAGAAACGAATTAAAATTGTTAAAAGAAAGTCATCATGATTTAGAAGGACTTAAGTTCCATCATGTATCTGGACATGCGGCCTTGATTATCGGAATCATAATAATAATATTAATAATCTATGCCATAAGAAGAACTCATACCTCATTGTCAAATTACATATAAGGCTCTGATTTTAAGAATAAAATTTAGATTGAATTTAAAACTCAACACGCAAATGTCTAGACTTTTCTTTTAAAAGGTCTTAACAAGGAAATTGAAGAAAAATTAGTTGTTGGCACAACAATTGTAATAGCAAAAATTAAATTTTTTATGAATTATTACAAAAATATTTGTGTATGCATAAACTAGAAAGAGTCATTGCATATGTATTGAGGTTTATTCAAATCAAAACCAAAAGGAAAGAATTTTCCCCATTTTTGACAGTGAAGGAGATTAAGAGCACCAAATATTTGTTGAGACAACGAGCTTTTTCGCTGACTATAATTGTTCAATAATTTCACAATTTAATGATTTTGGAAACGTTAGAATTTTATATTTGTTGGTAATTGGTATTTTGAGGGTGGCCGAAGATGGCAGAGCCCTTTACAAAAGTAGTGACGAATTACACACTCGGATGAGACAAGCGAGCCGATCTTGAGCCAAATTAATAAGTTAGGGACAAAAAAGGTCTGTTCTTCAACTATATCAAGCGGTAACTGCATTACAGCAGGCGCAGCTGCTGCTGGCTTAGCGACGTCATAGGAAAGAAAAGATAACAAGAGCGAGCATAGATAAAGAATCGATGATGAAATGAGAGCATGGTGCTGAGCGAGCAATGCCAAAGCTACGCTTACGTTACGTTAGCTTAGTGCAATGATCAAAATGGTACAGAAAGTGAATTGATAGGCAATAGAAAGATGGTACAAAATTTACACTCGGCCTTCGCCCGAACAGTATTAATAGTAAAAAAAACAACAAGCTATCCAATTAAGTTCCGAAATAGCTAGCCTAATTAATAAAAGGAAATATAAACAAAAAATAAACTATTAAGCTTAAATCCGTTCTTAGATAAAGATGGATTGTTACGAGTTGGAGGTAGATTGCAAAACTCCAACGCGGAATTTGAGGTTAAACATCCCTTGCTTTTAGATAAGTGTCACTTGTCGTCTTTAATTATCAAGAATGCACATAAAGAAACATTGCACGAAGGAATTAATCTGATGCGAAACTATATCCAGAGAAAGTTTTGGATATTTGGGCTAAGAAATAGCTTAAAGAAAAAACTTAAAGAGTGTGTCACCTGAGCCAAATGCAGAACAAATTATGGGGAATCCGCCGAAACACAGAGCTACAATGTCGCTCCCGTTTACAAATACAGGGGTTGATTTCGCCGGACCTTACCATATCCGATGGTCTAAAAACCGTGGGCAGAAATCTTATAAGGGATACATTGCCGTTTTTGTGTGCATGGCGATAAAGGCTATTCATTTGGAAGTCGTCAGCGATCTTACGCGATTTTTTCAAGAAGAGGAAAATGTGCAAAAATCTTTTCCGACAATGGAACCAACTTTGTGGGAGCTTCGCGCAAATTAGACGAGGAATACCAAAGAGCTCTAAAGGACAACATAAAAGTGGTTCCAATATTAGAAAGAGAACAGATCGAGTGGCATTTTATTCCCCGGGCAGGACCTCACTTCGGAAGCTGGGGTAAAATCAGTGAAATATCACTTAAAAAGGGTAATTGGGGACAATAATTTAACCTATGAGGAAATATCAATTCTATTATGTCAAATTGAAGCGGTACTAAATTCACGCCCTTTGTATACAGCTACAAATGATATTGACGATCTGTCAAGGCAAGGCTAGGCAAGGCAAGGAAGAACAAGAACAAGAACGAAGAGAAAGGCAGCGGCGAAAAGTTAAAACTGAAGCGGTACAAGTTTTTTAGCCCTAGCTTCTCCCCTTCATTTAATACCCTCCCCGATATTTGTAACTGAAAACACCTGAATAAAACCAAGACTTGAAGAACAAACGACGGGAGGCCTATTAAACGCGGGAGGCTTATTAAACGTATGGCCCCAGATTTGGAGGCGTTGCCCGGCGCGGCAATATTCTAAAAACTTTTCCTGCTTAACGGAGAGCAAGTCGAATAATTACGACCGACAGAAAGAAGATCGGCGTGCGACGTAGTCAGCTGCGTCACGAGAGATTCGACTTTGCAGGTGAGATATCCTCATACAGTTGGACAGAAAAGCTAATCTCTTACATTCGAGCGACACGAGGTTCGTGTCACCGGAGTAAAATGGACGGCGTCAATGGTCAGCAGTCGGAATCTGGCGGTGAGAACCCGTGTGGATTAGGAGAGATATATGAGCCGGAAAAGATGCCTGGTGCGAGTTCTGAGGCTGAGGGAGGCGCAAGGGAAATTCATCGCGTTAGGGATACATATATAGATGTGATCTCGGCGACAACAACGACCGCACCTAACGTGTCCACCACTGCCCCGACAAGTCATCAAGTACCAGAGCATACTAACCAAAGAGGAGGGGTGGATCAAGCCTTTTCACCAAGAACGAGCCTTTTAGATAACTGGGAAACGTTCGCTCAGCAGAGAGCGGATACATTAGGAAGGCCGACGTATGCCACGGCCTTCGAGGGAATGCGCCACACCCCGACGCATTCCAGACTGCCTCAAGCAGGAGGCCTCATGAGCTCCACGGTAACCAACGGAGGCTGGGACAGAGCAGTTTCCAACTGGACCGGAGTTCACACAGGACCCACGGAAGCAACGCGTATTGGAATGCCTACTGGGCTGAATCCGAACGAGACAATGTTAGTCGGCGCTATGTGGTATCCAATGGCCGCACCGGCGCCGGGTACCAACTTGCATGGGCAAAACCCCTTCATTCGCGCCCCGACTGCACAGTATTACCCAAGTACGAGTCGAAATATTTCGGACCCGTACGCGTACGGGAGTAATCAAGCGGTCGCGCTAGTGGGGGTTGCTTGACAGCATCCCAGATAGCCACAAGACAAGTCATCAACAAGGATCTACCATGCTTTTCTGGAAACTCCGAGGAATGGCCCATGTTCATAGTAAACTTCGAGCCATCTACAGAACGCTGCGGACTCAGCTATCAAGAGAATCTCATGAGGCTGCAAAAGTGCCTGAAAGGTGACGATTTGGAAGCAGTACGAGGAAAATTAATGATGCCCGCAACAGTTCGACTAGCCATCGAGACTCTTCGAATGCTATATGGCCGACCAAAGGCTATATTTCACACCCTACAAACGAAGGTAAGAATGGAGCCGTCCGTGAAGTCGAGCAGCATCGAAAGCCTAGTGCGCCTGGCGCTGCCGGTGCAAAACTATCGTGCTACTGTCGACGCGATAGGACTGTCCTATCTGAACGACCCAATGCTACTTCGCGACCTCATGGAGAAACTCCCATTCGACTTGAAACTGGATTGGGCCAGACAAAGCGCTGGACTTCCGAGGGTGAATATTGCAGTTTTCGACGACTGGCTATTCCGAGTAGCATCGTGCGCAAGCACCGTGATGCCAGTAGCATCCGAGAAAGAAGTCTGCACGAAGGAGAAGAATCTACGAGTCCGGCTTATGGTGCACAATGATAGCAGCGCACAAACGCCCTGCCGTAGGTGCAAAGGGGCCCACAAATTGGAGGACTGTAAGCAGTTCCTGGAGCTAGAAGGGTCAGGTAGATGGAACCTCGTCAGAGAAAATAAGCTATGCTGGAGGTGCCTCGGCAAACACTTTATAAGGCACTGTAAGTCAACAAGAGTATGCTCCGTCGATGGGTGCTCGAGAAATCACCATTTTCTCCTTGACAACAGTAACCAACAAAGTTCTAGGGTAGAGAATAGGACGAAGGAGAGCACTACGGTACTGCACACGATGCAGAACGAAGCCGCGTTGTTTAGATATGTCCCCTTAACATTGTATGGACCGAACGGCCAAATGCAAGTGTTCGCACTGATAGACGAAGGATCCGCCTGTACCCTGAGACGGAGATAACGGAAAAACTAGGTATCGATGGCCCTTCGGACGAGTTATGCTTACGCTGGACTGGAGACATCACGCAGGGAGAATCTCAATCCAAAAACCTGGATCTGCCGAAGCAGACGCTGGACGACTCAATCCTAAGATCCCATTCGCACCTGGAAAAGCTACCGATACTCAGCTACAAGGACGTGAGAGCGTCATTGATCATCGGATTGGATAACGTGAAACTTGGAGTGCCACTGACTGTGAAAGAGCACGAGGATTCCGAATTTATCGCCGCCAACTCCAAGCCCGCGAGTAATGCACGTATGCGAATGTAATAAACATCCACAGCTGGACGCTCTTGTAAAAGAGAGTTTCTCATCAGACGCAGTAGGTTAAGTATGGCGAAGAGCACACTCAGGTCCAAAGAGGATGAGAGAGCAAAAACAATACTGGAGAATTCCACGAGGTTTCGCAGCGAAATGAAGAGATGGGAGACAGGACTTCTCTGGCGGTACAACAACGTGGAACTTTCTTCTTCTAGAGAGATGGCAATGCGACGACTTCGGTGCCTAGAATCTCGTATGACACGCGATAAGGTGCTACGAGAGTTTGTAAATGAACAGATTAAGAGGTACGAAGACATCGGCTACGTCCGAAAACTCAAAAACGATGAAATGGTCGAAGGCAAACGCTCCTGGTATCTGCCCGTATTGGTGACTAAGAACCCGAACAAAGGCAAATTAAGACTCGTATGGGACGCAGCAGCCAAAGTGGAAGGCATCGCGCCTAATTCAATGCTACTAAAAGGCCCCGACCAACTGCCATCTCTGCTAGGAGTAATATCGCGCTTTCGAGAGATGTCTATTGGCATCTGCGGAGATATTAGAGAAATGTTTCACCAGGTCAGGATACGTTCGGAGGATCAAAGCTCACAGCAGTTTCTCTGGAGATATGGTGACACCAGTCGAGAACCGGATAGGTACGTAATGAGCGTAATGACCTTTGGTGCTTCTTGCTCCCCAGCAGCAGCGACCTACGTGAGAGATAGGAACGCAGAAAGGTTCATCAAGGAACAAAGAGAGGCAGTAGAGGCCATACTTCGCAACACCTTTGTAGATGACTGGCTCCAAAGCTGTGACTCAGAAGACGAAATGGTCCGCCTAGCGCTGGCAGTGAGGAAAATACACAAAGAAGGAGGCTTCGAGATGAGAGGTTGGATATCTAACTCGAGCACCGTGATGAGAGTGCTCTCAAGAGATGGAGATCATCAAGAACGCCATCGAGATGACGGACTCGACAAGACAAGAACGAGTGCTTGGTATGTGGTGGCATCCAAGGAATGATTACTTCACCTTCGTCAATAAGTTTCGGGATGACATATACGACGAATCGAAAACTGTGACGAAGCGGTCAATTCTACGTTTAGTCATGACCATCTTCGATCCCTTAGGACTATTGGGCTTCTATATTATACAGGCAAAGATAATACTGCAGGACGTATGGAGGTCGGCCGTAGGCTGGGATGAACAGGTCGAAAAAAACGAACGTCAACGTTAGACGTTATGGGCACGGCAACTTCAAAACATCGAAGAATTAAGGGCTTCACGATATCTCGGTTTAACGAAAGAAACATCTAATATCCAAATACACATCTTTACAGACGCGAGCAGAAACGCCTTTGCAGCCGTCGCCTACATAAGGATCGAACACAGAGGAGAAGTCCGGTGCACACTACTCGCATCCAAGACAAGAGTGGCACCATTGAAACCAATTTCGATTCCCAGGATGGAGTTTATGGCAGCGATCCTCGGCCTACGACTGGCTAAACTCATAACACAGGAGCTCTCCGTTGAGGTCAAGCGACGTGTTTTTTGGACCGACTCCAAGAACGTGTTGTACTGGATATGTTCAGACGCTCGAAAGCACCATCAGTTCGTTGCACTCCGAATTGGAGAGATCTTGGAAACCTCGGACATGTCAGAATGGAAATGGGTTCCATCCACTCTGAACGCAGCAGACGATGGAACGAAGTGGACCAAAGAATCGAGTTTCCAACCAGAAGCGAGATGGTTCTCCGGTCCGCCGTTCCTATTAGGCGAGGAAGAATACTGGCCAACTACACAGCTCAACTCGAGTTATCTAGAACGGTACACGTACACGAGTTGATAAATACGCCGAAACCGCCATTAAAGCTGAGTAGCATAATCCCAAATATATGTCGCTTTAACAACTGGGAAAAGTTCACGGGAGCCCTGAGATGCGTGATGAGATTTCTGGACAAAATATGCAAAAGAGATTTAGCATCAGAGGAGGCAAATTTAGCCACACGCTTTCGCAACATGGAAGATGTCAACATCGTTATATACCGGATGGTCCAAGAAGAGGCTTACTCTGAAAAAAAGGCTCTTCTACGACAAGGTAGTGAGTAAGAAAAGTTCGATCTACAAATTATCGCCGTATCTCGATGAAACAGTCGTACTGAGAATACGCGGCCGCATAGATAAGTCGATCGGCATAACGAGGAACTTGAAACGGCCAGTAATTCTACCCGGAGGACATAACGTCACTAATCTTCTCATTGATTATTTCCATCGGAAGTTTCAGCATCAGCTTACTGAGATCGTCGTCAACGAGATGCGACAATTGTACCACATACAGGATACACAGGATTGCGAGCAAGAGTTCACGCCATAGCGAAAACCTGCCAAAGATGTCGCAATAAAAGAGCGCTTCCAGAGGCACCGGAGATGGGAAGCTTACCACCAGAGAGGCTAGCAATCAACGAATTGCCATTCACAAACACAGGTATCGACTACTTCAGACCACTGGAGGTAAACGTAGGAAGACGACGCGAGAAACGATGGGGAGTACTATTCACGTGCCTCACCGTGCGAGCAGTACACATCGAGCTGGAAAACTCCCTGTCAACAGACGCCTTCATGCTAACATTGGAAATGTTTGTAGTCCGTCGAGGAGTCCCCAAGAGAATCGTGTTGGACAACGGGACGAACTTCCGAGAAGCCAGGCGCTTACTACGAGAAGAAATTGAAAGAATTTTACCGAACGAACTGGAAACCAAGTACCCGCAAATAGAATGGTCATTCATACCCCCAGGAGCACACCATATGGGAGGTTTGTGGGAGAGGATGATCAGATCGGTGAAATCCATACTAGCCGAAATATTAGAGGAGACAAGAACCAGTGCTGAGAACAGCACTAGCAAGGATAGAAAATATGCTAAATTCCCGACCCCTGACTTACGTGCCGTTGGAGTGTCCGGAAGCCGACGTACTTACACCGAATCACTTTCTGAGAGCAGAGATGGCAGCAAAAGGCGACAGCAGCAAAGGGCGACAGCAGTGCAACAGGAGTTATGCTTGGTAAGAGTTTTCGCATTGCAGGGCAGATCATGGACAGCTTCAGAAAACGATGGCTGAAGGAATACCTACCGTGCCTGACGCCACGAACCAAATGGCATGGACCTCCAATCAACCCTATCCAACTAGGAGACGTCGTGGTTCTAGCGGACGAAACAAGCCCCAAGTGGAGTGGAGGAAAGGCGTCATCATGGACCTTCGAGTAGCCAAGGACGGGATCGCCCGCAGCGCGGTGATCCGCACTGCATCTGGACTGCTAACTCGGCCAATAGTTAAACTGGCCAAGTTAGACATGAAGACAACGAACCCACCCATGGACCAAGGCGTAACCAGAAGTTTGGCAAACATCACGACAAGCGACGAAGTTTGCGAAGGGGGGAATGTTACGGCAGAAATCGCAGTGGCAGCGCTAAATATTACTGCGCCTAACAGCACAGACATTAACAGCACTCAGCAAAGGGTTAATCAGGGCGAATGGCAGCCATAGGCAAGGCAAGGAAGAACAAGAACAAGAACGAAGAGAAAGGCAGCGGCGAAAAGTTAAAACTGAAGCGGTACAAGTTTTTTAGCCCTAGCTTCTCCCCTTCATTTAATACCCTCCCCGATATTTGTAACTGAAAACACCTGAATAAAACCAAGACTTGAAGAACAAACGACGGGAGGCCTATTAAACGCGGGAGGCTTATTAAACGTTCGGCCCCAGATTTGGAGGCGTTACCCGGCTCGGCAATAACCAGGTCATTTTTTTATTGGAAGGCCAATATTTGGCCCGATTGAGACAATTTCAGAGGAACAAAGCGAGAATCTGGATAGGTGGAGATTAATTCAGAAAATGAAAAGAGAATTTTGGATTAAATGGAAAGAAGATTATTTGCACACACTGCAACAAAGAAATAAATGGAAAATAGGAATGCAGAATATTAAAAAAGGACAGATTGTATTAATAACAGATGAAACCTATCACCCAGCTAGATGGCCCTAGGGAAAAATAGAAGAAATACATAAAGGTAGGGACGATAGAGTCAGAATAGTTACTATAAAACATCAACAGGGGTTGATAAAACGACCTATAACTAAAATTTGTCCATTAGCTGGAATTGAGTCAGAAGAGCAAGACTAAGAAATGAATCCAAAAGAAACCAAAAAGTCATTCAAATTGCGTTTATAGAAAGATAGCAGAGACAAGGTCATTTTGGGTCGAATTAGAAAGGCAGGCTAGTGGGCTCTTCAAAGTTCCAGTAAACACTAATGCTAGAATTCAATGTAGTAACTCAAGTCAAGAACTAATTGATCTTCCGCGGCCAGGAATTTTAACAATAACACATGGTTGTACTGTGCGAACCGTTGATACAATACTAGTACCTCATCACAGTATTCAAAGAGAAAGCTACGAGCCTATTTCATCATTTTATATAAGTAATATAAATAAAATACAAAAAAATTGTTTGGAATCCATTAACAGTACCATTAATTAACCATACAGAAGAAATGGATAAGTTGAGAAACGAATTAAAATTGTTAAAAAGAAAGTCATCATGATTTAGAAGGACTTAAGTTCCATCATGTATCTGGACATGCGGCCTTGATTATCGGAATCATAATAATAATATTAATAATCTATGCCATAAGAAGAACTCATACCTCATTGTCAAATTACATATAAGGCTCTGATTTTAAGAATAAAATTTAGATTGAATTTAAAACTCAACACGCAAATGTCTAGACTTTTCTTTTAAAACCGCTAACAAAGGAAATTGAAGAAAAATTAGTTGTTGGCACAACAATTGTAATAGCAAAAATTAAATTTTTTTATGAATTATTACAAAATATTTGTGTATGCATAAACTAGAAAGAGTCATTGCATATGTATTGAGGTTTATTCAAATCAAAACCAAAAGGAAAGAATTTTCCCCATTTTTGACAGTGAAGGAGATTAAGAGCACCAAATATTTGTTGAGACAACGAGCTTTTTCGCTGACTATAATTGTTCAATAATTTCACAATTTAATGATTTTGGAAACGTTAGAATTTTATATTTGTTGGTAATTGGTATTTTGAGGGTGGCCGAAGATGGCAGAGCCCTTTACAAAAGTAGTGACGAATTACACACTCGGATGAGACAAGCGAGCCGATCTTGAGCCAAATTAATAAGTTAGGGACAAAAAAGGTCTGTTCTTCAACTATATCAAGCGGTAACTGCATTACAGCAGGCGCAGCTGCTGCTGGCTTAGCGACGTCATAGGAAAGAAAAGATAACAAGAGCGAGCATAGATAAAGAATCGATGATGAAATGAGAGCATGGTGCTGAGCGAGCAATGCCAAAGCTACGCTTACGTTACGTTAGCTTAGTGCAATGATCAAAATGGTACAGAAAGTGAATTGATAGGCAATAGAAAGATGGTACAAAATTTACACTCGGCCTTCGCCCGAACAGTATTAATAGTAAAAAAACAACAAGCTATCCAATTAAGTTCCGAAATAGCTAGCCTAATTAATAAAAGGAAATATAAACAAAAATAAACTATTAAGCTTAAATCCGTTCTTAGATAAAGATGGATTGTTACGAGTTGGAGGTAGATTGCAAAACTCCAACGCGGAATTTGAGGTTAAACATCCCTTGCTTTTAGATAAGTGTCACTTGTCGTCTTTAATTATCAAGAATGCACATAAAGAAACATTGCACGAAGGAATTAATCTGATGCGAAACTATATCCAGAGAAAGTTTTGGATATTTGGGCTAAGAAATAGCTTAAAGAAAAAACTTAAAGAGTGTGTCACCTGAGCCAAATGCAGAACAAATTATGGGGAATCCGCCGAAACACAGAGCTACAATGTCGCTCCCGTTTACAAATACAGGGGTTGATTTCGCCGGACCTTACCATATCCGATGGTCTAAAAACCGTGGGCAGAAATCTTATAAAGGGATACATTGCCGTTTTTGTGTGCATGGCGATAAAGGCTATTCATTTGGAAGTCGTCAGCGATCTTACGCGATTTTTTTTCAAGAAGAGGAAAATGTGCAAAAATCTTTTCCGACAATGGAACCAACTTTGTGGGAGCTTCGCGCAAATTAGACGAGGAATACCAAAGAGCTCTAAAGGACAACATAAAAGTGGTTCGAATATTAGAAAGAGAACAGATCGAGTGGCATTTTATTCCCCCGGCAGGACCTCACTTCGGAGGTATTTGGGAAGCTGGGGTAAAATCAGTGAAATATCACTTAAAAGGGTAATTGGGGACAATAATTTAACCTACATATGAGGAAATGGCAACTCTATTATGTCAAATTAAAGCAGTACTAAATTTACGCCTTTTGTATACAGCTACAAATGATATTGACGATCTGGATGTATTAACACCAGGTCATTTTATTGCCAAAATTTGGCCCGATTGAGACAATTTCAGAGGAAAAAATCAGGAATCTGGATAGGTAGAGATTAATTCAGAAAAGGAAAAGAGAATTTTGGATTATATGGAAAGAAGATTATTTACACACTCTGCAACAAAGAAATAAATGGAAAATAGGAATGCAGAATATTAAAAAAGGACAGATTGTATTAATAAAAGATTAAACCTGTCACCCAGCTAGATGGCCTTTGGGAAAAATAGAAGAAATACATAAAGGTAGGGACGATAGAGTCAGAATAGTTACTATAAAACATCAAGAGGGGTTGATAAAACGACCTATAACTAAAATTTGTCCATTAGCTGGAATTGAGTCAGAAGAGCAAAACTTAGGAATTACTCCAAAAGAGACCAGAAGTACTCGTAGTAGACCTCAAATGTCCAAGCTAGGACTAATGGCAGCATTGTTAGTGCTTGTGTTATGTTGCCAAGTATCAAATGCAAACATTGCCGCCAGAGGAAATGCGAAGTGGTCAATTAAAAAAATGAACAGTTCCACTTCGATATATTTGGACCCGATGGGGGACGTTGAAATAGTTGCCTCATCCTGGGATCTAATTGTTTATTGTAACATGGACCCGTATTTTCAAATGATAAACAAGGGGAAACGTTGTGAGTTGCTGCTGCGACCGCAACTCTACATTTATTTACATTTATACTTAGTCAGTATGGCTCTTCTCCGGCAGACGGCGCTAGCATTGAACGAAAAAGAGTGCGTGCGAGAGAGACAGAAAATCAGTCAGAACTGCGAAGCCACTGTAAATTGATTTGTTCCTTTTGGCGATCTGATCCAGATTCGGCAATCTGGTAGATATGGTTATTCTCTACGACTGTGCGTTTTTAATTTTCTCGTACCTTAAAAATGTTGGATGCCACAGATTTTCGCCCTTTGTGGGGGCGTAAGGGGGTGGGGCGAAATTTTGACATACACTTGTGCAGGTTTGATTGGTTGCTCTAGCTCTTACAGTCTCTGAGATCTAGGCGCTCACTTTTTGCGATACGCAAAGCCGACCATGAAACGTGTGTGTTAGAGAGAGACAGAGAGAGAATAATAATACGATCTAGTTCAGATTCTGCAGTCTAGTCATTTTCTACGATTCTGCGTTTTTGGTTTTCTTGTATCTTTGAAATTGTGGATGCCACAGATTCGTCCTTTGTGGGGGAGAAGGGGGCGGGGCGAAGTTTTGAAATACACTTGTAACAGTGACATATCACAGAAGTCTGGATACAAAATGTCGTTGCTTTAGCTCTTATAGTCTCTGAGCACTAGGCGCTCATAGGGACGGACGGACAGACAGACATGGCTCAATCGACTCGACTATTGATGCTGATCAAGAATATATATACTTAATGGGGTCGGAAACGCTTCCTTCTGGACGTTACACACATCCACTTTCACCACATATCTAATATACCCCTATACTCATTTTGAGTATCGGGAATAAAAGGGGAAAAGAACTGATTGGGAAAATGAGAGTTGTGTGTGGTAAACTTTATACTTTTGAAGATCAATGCAATAATGTCTTAGATAACACGGAAAGACATATTGCAGACCTGGAGGAAAATAATAAAATTGTCATGACTCAGGATAATAAAAGAAAGAAGCGAGCACCATTTGAGTTTATGGGCTCACTTTATCATATATTGTTTGGGATAATGGACGCCGAAGATAGGGAAACGTTGGAAGGAAATATGAAAAATTTATTAGAAAACCAACATAACCTAGATGATTTTATTAAGAAACAAACATCAGTGGTAGAGTCAACGGTAAATATTCTCAATTTTTGTTCTAACAAATAGATTCTGAATGTGAAGATACCCCTGTTTGGTAGACACGCATACCATTTGTTTAGGATAATTCCGATGCCGGTTGAACATGAACAAGAATTGGTCAAGGTAGATTTGAGCTTCAGGTATTTAGTATATAATTTCGAAATTGATTCCTATCATTCGATGACTGAAGCTACCTTGAACAAATGCCAAAAATGGCAAACGAATAGAAGAGTATGCGAAGGTAATTGGCCTTGGCGCAATGCCAATGATAATTCTTTGTGAGATAGCTCCTTTCAAACCAGAAAGTAATTCAAATTGCGTTTATAGAAAGATAGCAGAGACAAGGTCATTTTGGGTCGAATTAGAAAGGCAGGCTAGTGGGCTCTTCAAAGTTCCAGTAAACACTAATGCTAGAATTCAATGTAGTAACTCAAATCAAGAACTAATTGATCTTCCGCGGCCAGGAATTTTAACAATAACACATGGTTGTACTGTGCGAACCGTTGATACAATACTAGTACCTCATCACAGTATTCAAAGAGAAAGCTACGAGCCTATTTCATCATTTTATATAAGTAATATAAGTAAAATACAAAAAATTGTTTGGAATCCATTAACAGTACCATTAATTAACCATACAGAAGAAATGGATAAGTTAAGAAACGAATTAAAATTGATTTAGAAGGACTTAAGTTCCATCGTGTATCTGGACATGCGGCCTTGTTTATCGGAATCATAATAATAATATTAATAATCTATGCCATAAGAAGAATTAAAGTAGCACGAAGACTGCAAACGATAGCACTTCCCTACCCACTGTAATTGACTGTAAATGATTATCTGTACTTGTAGTTATAGCTAAAAAGAAAATGTACACAAAAAGGTTCACAAGAATCAAAATACAAAACCATGCCACTTTCGGCCCTTTGCAGAATGTTCAAACATGAACATATTATCGTCAAAACCATGCCACTTTCGGCCCCTTGCAGAATGTTTAAACATAAACACATTATTGTACACATTCACTCATGTATCCAAAAAAACCGATCTCTAAAGAAATCACATAAAGTAGACAAGTTATGACTGTTCGAGTGTAAACAGAGATCTGTAACCCATTAATACGACAACAAAACACAAGTGGAGAAAACACTTAACAAATGCAGTCCTAAAATAACACTAATTAAGCATGCACTCAAATAGACACCCTCAGTAAAGTGTATCCTCTGCATAGGTCTAACGATAATAATAGAATACAAAATTGTACCTCATACCTCATTGTCAAATTACATATAAGGCTCTGATTTTAAGAATAAAATTTAGATTGAATTTAAAACTCAACACGCAAATGTCTAGACTTTTCTTTTAAGGTCTTAACAAAGAAATTGAAGAAAAATTAGTTGTTGGCACAACAATTGTAATAGCAAAAAATTAAATTTTTTATGAATTATTACAAAAATATTTGTGTATGCATAAACTAGAAAGAGTCATTGCATATGTATTGAGGTTTATTCAAATCAAAACCAAAAGGAAAGAATTTTCCCCATTTTTGACAGTGAAGGAGATTAAGAGCACCAAATATTTGTTGAGACAACGAGCTTTTTCGCTGACTATAATTGTTCAATAATTTCACAATTTAATGATTTTGGAAACGTTATAAATTTTATATTTGTTGGTAATTGGTATTTTGAGGGTGGCCGAAGATGGCAGAGCCCTTTACAAAAGTAGTGACGAATTACACACTCGGATGAGACAAGCGAGCCGATCTTGAGCCAAATTAATAAGTTAGGGACAAAAAAGGTCTGTTCTTCAACTATATCAAGCGGTAACTGCATTAAGCAGGCGCAGCTGCTGCTGGCTTAGCGACGTCATAGGAAAGAAAAGATAACAAGAGCGAGCATAGATAAAGAATCGATGATGAAATGAGAGCATGGTGCTGAGCGAGCAATGCCAAAGCTACGCTTACGTTACGTTAGTTTAGTGCAATGATCAAAATGGTACAGAAAGTGAATTGATAGGCAATAGAAAGATGGTATAAAATTTACACTCGGCCTTCGCCCGAACAGTATTAATAGTAAAAAAATCCAAGCTATCCAATTCATCTTCGAAATAGCTAGCCTAATTAATAAAAAGGAAATATAAACAAAAAATAAACTATTAAGCTTAAATCCGTTCTTAGATAAAGATGGATTGTTACGAGTTGGAGGTAGATTGCAAAAGCTCCAACGCGGAATTTGAGGTTAAACATCCCTTCTTTTAGATAAGTGTCACTTGTCGTCTTTAATTATCAAGAATGCACATAAAGAAACATTGCACGAAGGAATTAATCTGATGCGAAACTTCGTCCAGAGAAAGTTTTGGATATTTGGGCTTGGAAATAGCTTAAAGAAAAACTTAAAGAGTGTGTCACCTTCTGCCAAATGCAGAACAAATTATGGGAATCCGCCGAAACACAGAGCTACAATGTCGCTCCCGTTTACAAAAATACAGGGGTTGATTTCGCCGGACCTTACCATATCCGATGGTCTAAAAACCGTGGGCAGAAATCTTATAAGGGATACATTGCCGTTTTTGTGTGCATGGCGATAAAGGCTATTCATTTGGAAGTCGTCAGCGATCTTACGCGATTTTTTCAAGAAGAGGAAAATGTGCAAAAATCTTTTCCGACAATGGAACCAACTTTGTGGGAGCTTCGCGCAAATTAGACGAGGAATACCAAAGAGCTCTAAAGGACAACATAAAAGTGGTTCCAATATTAGAAAGAGAACAGATCCGTGGCATTTTATTCCCCGGCAGGACCTCACTTCGGAGGTATTTGGGAAGCTGGGGTAAAATCAGTGAAATATCACTTAAAAAGGGTAATTGGGGACAATAATTTAACCTACATATGAGGAAATGGCAACTCTATTATGTCAAATTAAAGCAGTACTAAATTTACGCCTTTTGTATACAGCTACAAATGATATTGACGATCTGGATGTATTAACACCAGGTCATTTTATTGCCAAAATTTGGCCCGATTGAGACAATTTCAGAGGAAAAAATCAGGAATCTGGATAGGTAGAGATTAATTCAGAAAAGGAAAAGAGAATTTTGGATTATATGGAAAGAAGATTATTTACACACTCTGCAACAAAGAAATAAATGGAAAATTCTTGGCAGAATATTAAAAAAGGACAGATTGTATTAATAAAAGATTAAACCTGTCACCCAGCTAGATGGCCTTTGGGAAAAATAGAAGAAATACATAAAGGTAGGGACGATAGAGTCAGAATAGTTACTATAAAACATCAAGAGGGGTTGATAAAACGACCTATAAATAAAATTTGTCCATTAGCTGGAATTGAGTCAGAAGAGCAAGACTAAGAAATGAATCCAAAAGAAACCAAAAAGTCATTCAAATTGCGTTTATAGAAAAGGATAGCAGAAAAAAGATCATTTTGGGTCGTGCCTCCAAAACGAATTAGAAAGGCAGGGTAGTGGGCTCTTCAAAGTTCCAGTAAACACTAATGCTAGAATTCAATGTAGTAACTCAAATCAAGAACTAATTGATCTTCCGCGGCCAGGAATTTTAACAATAACACATGGTTGTACTGTGCGAACCGTTGATACAATACTAGTACCTCATCACAGTATTCAAAGAGAAAGCTACGAGCCTATTTCATCATTTTATATAAGTAATATAAGTCAAATACAAAAAATTGTTTGGAATCCATTAACAGTACCATTAATTAACCATACAGAAGAAATGGATAAGTTGAGAAACGAATTAAAATTGTTAAAAGAAAGTCATCATGATTTAGAAGGACTTAAGTTCCATCATGTATCTGGACATGCGGCCTTGTTTATCGGAATCATAATAATAATATTAATAATCTATGCCATAAGAAGAATTAAAGTAGCACGAAGACTGCAAACGATAGCACTTCCCTACCCACTGTAATTGACTGTAAATGATTATCTGTACTTGTAGTTATAGCTAAAAAGAAAATGTACACAAAAAGGTTCACAAGAATCAAAATACAAAACCATGCCACTTTCGGCCCTTTGCAGAATGTTCAAACATGAACATATTATCGTCAAAACCATGCCACTTTCATCCCCTTGCAGAATGTTTAAACATAAACACATTATTGTACACATTCACTCATGTATCCAAAAAACCGATCTCTAAAAAATCACATAAAGTAGACAAGTTATGACTGTTCGAGTGTAAACAGAGATCTGTAACCCATTAATACGACAACAAAACACAAGTGGAGAAAACACTTAACAAATGCAGTCCTAAAATCTTGGTTAAGCATGCACTCAAATAGACACCCTCAGTAAAGTGTATCCTCTGCATAGGTCTAACGATAATAATAGAATACAAAATTGTACCTCATACCTCATTGTCAAATTACATATAAGGCTCTGATTTTAAGAATAAAATTTAGATTGAATTTAAAACTCAACACGCAAATGTCTAGACTTTTCTTTTAAGGTCTTAACAAGGAAATTGAAGAAAAATTAGTTGTTGGCACAACAATTGTAATAGCAAAAAAATTAAATGACGAATGAATTATTACAAAAATATTTGTGTATGCATAAACTAGAAAGCCAGAATTGCATATGTATTGAGGTTTATTCAAATCAAAACCAAAAGGAAAGAATTTTCCCCATTTTTTCACAGTGAAGGATGCGCTGCAAAACAAATATTTGTTGAGACAACGAGACGCATCTATAATTGTTCAAAATTTCACAATTTAATGATTTTGGAAACGTTAAAAATTTATATTTGTTGGTAATTGGTATTTTGAGGGTGGCCGAAGATGGCAGAGCCCTTTACAAAATATAGTGACGAATTATCCTCAGATGAGACAAGCGGATCCGATCTTGAGCCAAATTAATAAGTTTTGACAAAAAGGTCTGTTCTTCAACTATATCACGCGGTAACTGCATTAGAAAAATTTGCAGCTTTAAGTGCGTCAGCTTTGTCATAGGAAATGTGAGATAACAAACCGACATATAAAGAATCCTTGATGAAATGCGGCGCATGGTGCTGAGCGAGGTTTGCGAAAGCTTGCGCTTACGTTACGTTAGCGATAGTGCAATGATCAAAATGGTACAGAAAGTGAATTGATAGGCAATTCAAAGATGGTACAAAATTTACACTCGGCCTTCGACCGAACAGTTTTAAAAGTAAAAAAAAAACAAGCTATCCTCCTTTGTTCCGAAATAGCTAGCCTAATTAATAAAAAGGCAATATAAACCAAAAATAAACTATTAAGCTTAAATTCCGTTCTTACTAGAAGATGGATTGTTACGAGTTGTGGGAGAATGCAAAACTCCAACGCGTGAATTTGAGGTTAAACATCCCTTTTGTTTTATATAAGTGTCACTTGTCGTCTTTAATTATCAAAATGCACATAAAAAACATTGCACGAAGGAATTAATCTGATGCGAAACTATATCCAGAGAAAGTTTTGGATATTTGGGCTAAGAAATAGCCCAAAGAAAAATTAAATGAAGAAGTCACCTGGTTTCCAAATGCAGAACAAATTATGGGGAATCCGCCGAAACACAGAGCTAAATGTCGCTCCTGGATACAAATACAGGGGTTGATTTCGCCGGACCTTACCATATCCGATGGTCAAAATCGTGGGCAGAAATCTTATAAGGGATACATTGCCGTTTTGGTGTGCATGGCGATAAAGGCTATTCATTTGGAAAGCGTCAGGATCTTAAATTTTTCAAGAAGAGGAAAATGTGCAAAAATCTTTTCCGACAATGGAACCAACTTCACCAAATTCGCGCAAATTAGACGAGGAATACCAAAGAGCTCTAAAGGACAACATAAAAGTGGTTCGAATATTAGAAAGAGAACAGATCAGGGCATTTTATTCCCCGGCAGGACCTCACTTCGGAGGTATTTGGGAAGCATGGGTCTGTCAGTGAAATATCACTTAAAATAGGGTAATTGGGGTTCAATAATTTAACCTACATATGAGCGAAATGGCAACTCTATTATGTCAAATTAAAGCATACTAAATTTACGCCTTTTGTATACAGCTACAAATGATATTGACGATCTGGATGTATTAACACCAGGTCCCTTTATTCCAAAATTTGGCCCAAACTGAGACAATTTCAGAGGAAAAATCAAAGAATCTGGATAGGTAGAGATTAATTCAGAAAAGGAAAAGAGAATTTTTTATTATATGGAAAGAAGATTATTTACACACTCTGCAACAAAGAAATAAATGGAAAATAGGAATGCAGAATTGTAAAAAAGGACAGATTGTATTAATAAAGATTAAACCATGTCACCCAGCTAGATGGCCTTTGGGAAAAATAGAAGAAATACATAAAAGGTAGGGACGATAGAGTCAGAATAGTTACTATAAAACATCAAGAGGGGTTGATAAAACGACCTATAACTAAAATTTGTCCATTAGCTGGAATTGAGTCAGAAGAGCAAGACTAAGAAATGAATCCAAAAGAAACCAAAAAGTCATTCAAATTGCGTTTATAGAAAGATAGCAGAGACAAGGTCATTTTGGGTCGAATTAGAAAGGCAGGCTAGTGGGCTCTTCAAAGTTCCAGTAAACACTAATGCTAGAATTCAATGTAGTAACTCAAGTCAAGAACTAATTGATCTTCCGCGGCCAGGAATTTTAACAATAACACATGGTTGTACTGTGCGAACCGTTGATACAATACTAGTACCTCATCACAGTATTCAAAGAAAACTACGAGCCTATTTCATCATTTTATATAAGTAATATAAATAAAATACAAAAATTGTTTGGAATCCATTAACAGTACCATTAATTAACCATACAGAATTAGATAAGTTGAGAAACGAATTAAAATTGTTAAAAGAAAGTCATCATGATTTAGAAGGACTTAAGTTCCATCATGTATCTGGACATGCGGCCTTGATTATCGGAATCATAATAATAATATTAATAATCTATGCCGTAAGAAGAACTCATACCTCATTGTCAAATTACATATAAGGCTCTGATTTTAAGAATAAAATTTAGATTGAATTTAAAACTCAACACGCAAATGTCTATCCTTTTCTTTTAAAGGTCTTAACAAAGGAAATTGAAGAAAAATTTGTTTTTGGCATGCAATTGTAATAGCAAAAAACCCGAATTTTTTATGAATTATTACAAAAATATTTGTGTATGCATAAACTAGGAAAGAGTCATTGCATTCGTACAGTGAGGTTTATTCAAATCAAAACCAAAAGGAAATTGTTTTTTCCATTTTGACAGTGAAGGAGATTAAGAGCACCAAATATTTGTTGAGACAACGAGCTTTTTCGCTGACTATAATTGTTCAATAATTTCACAATTTAATGATTTTGGAAACGTTAGAATTTTATATTTGTTGGTAATTGGTATTTTTGAGGGTGGCCGAAGATGGCAGAGCCCTTTACAAAAGTAGTGACGAATTACACACTCGGATGAGACAAGCGAGCCGATCTTGAGCCAAATTAATAAGTTAGGGACAAAAAAGGTCTGTTCTTCAACTATATCAAGCGGTAACTGCATTACAGCAGGCGCAGCTGCTGCTGGCTTAGCGACGTCATAGGAAAGAAAAGATAACAAGAGCGAGCATAGATAAAGAATCGATGATGAAATGAGAGCATGGTGCTGAGCGAGCAATGCCAAAGCTACGCTTACGTTACGTTAGCTTAGTGCAATGATCAAAATGGTACAGAAAGTGAATTGATAGGCAATAGAAAGATGGTACAAATTTACACTCGGCCTTCGCCCGAACAGTATTAATAGTAAAAAACAACAAGCTATCCAATTAAGTTCCGAAATAGCTAGCCTAATTAATAAAAAAGGAAATATAAACAAAAATAAACTATTAAGCTTAAATCCGTTCTTAGATAAAGATGGATTGTTACGAGTTGGAGGTAGATTGCAAAACTCCAACGCGGAATTTGAGGTTAAACATCCCTTGCTTTTAGATAAGTGTCACTTGTCGTCTTTAATTATCAAGAATGCACATAAAGAAACATTGCACGAAGGAATTAATCTGATGCGAAACTATATCCAGAGAAAGTTTTGGATATTTGGGCTAAGAAATAGCTTAAAGAAAAACTTAAAGAGTGTGTCACCTGAGCCAAATGCAGAACAAATTATGGGGAATCCGCCGAAACACAGAGCTACAATGTCGCTCCCGTTTACAAATACAGGGGTTGATTTCGCCGGACCTTACCATATCCGATGGTCTAAAACCGTGGGCAGAAATCTTATAAAGGGATACATTGCCGTTTTTGTGTGCATGGCGATAAAGGCTATTCATTTGGAAGTCGTCAGCGATCTTACGCGATTTTTTTTTTCTAAGAAGAGGAAAATGTGCAAAAATCTTTTCCGACAATGGAACCAACTTTGTGGGAGCTTCGCGCAAATTAGACGAGGAATAACCAAAGAGCTCTAAAACGACAACATAAAAGTGGTTCGAATATTAGAAAGAGAACAGATCGAGTGGCATTTTATTCCCCCGGCAGGACCTCACTTCGGAGGTATTTGGGAAGCTGGTTTAAAATCAGTGAAATATCACTTAAAAACCGTAATTGGGGACAATAAAATACCCGATACTCAAAATGAGTATTGGGGTATATTAGATTTGTGGTAAAAGTGGATGTGTGTAACGTCCAGAAGAAAGCGTTTCCGACCCCATAAAGTGCATATATTCTTGATCAGCATCAATAGCCGAGTCGATTGAGCCATGTCTGTCTGTCCGTCCGTCCGTCCGTCCGTCCGTCCGTCTGTCCGTCCCTATCAGCGCCTAGTGCTCAAAGACTATAAGAGCTAGAGCAACGACATTTTGTATCCAGCTTTCTGTGATATGTCACTGTTACAAGTATATTTTAAAACATCGCCCCGCCCACGTCCGCCCCCCCAAAGGACGAAAATCTGTGGCTTCCACAATTTTAAAGATACGAGAAAACCAAAAACGCAGAATAGTAGAGAATGACCATATCTTCTAGACTGCAGAATCTGAATCAGATCGTATTATTATTATAGCCAGAATGAAGAAAACAATTTCATTTTTTCTCGCCCCGTCTCTCTCTAACACACACGTATCATAGCCGGCTTTTGCATAGCGCAAAACATTAGCGCCTATATCTCAGAGACTATAAAAGCTAGACCGACCAAATTTTGTATCCACACTCCTGTGATATCGGACCTTGACGAGTTGTTATTAAAATTTCGCCTCACCCCCTTCCGCCCCCGCAAAGGACGAAAATCTGGAGCATCCACAGATCTCAGAGACTATTAGACCTGACTGTCGAGCTCTCACTGCTACAAAACTATTTGTAATTTTTCACTGCAGAACTCACTGTTGATAGCTCACTGCTACAAATGTGTTTCAAAATTTCGCCCCACCCCCTTCCGCAGCCATAAACAACGAAAATCTGTGGCAATCACAATTTTGAAGATAGGAGAAAATTAAAAACGCACAATCATAGAGAATGGCCATATCTACCAGATTGCCGAATCTTGCCGAATCCGAATCAGATCGGATTATTATTATAGCCAAAAGTAACAAATTAATTTGCAGTGGCTACGCAGCGCCCGTCGACACGTTCTGACTGATTTTCTGTCTCTCTCGCACGCACTCTTTGTCGTTAATGTAGCCATTCTGACTATGTATCGGGTATAAATGTAGAGTTGCGGTCGCAGCAGCAACTCACAACGTTCCCCCTCGTTTAACCTACATATGAGGAAATGGCAACTCTATTATGTCAAATTAAAGCAGTACTAAATTTACGCCTTTTGTATACAGCTACAAATGATATTGACGATCTGGATGTATTAACACCAGGTCATTTTATTGCCAAAATTTGGCCCGATTGAGACAATTTCAGAGGAAAAAATAAGGAATCTTGATAGGTAGAGATTAATTCAGAAAAGGAAAAGAGAATTTTGGATTAAATGGAAAGAAGATTATTTACACACTCTGCAACAAAGAAATAAATGGAAAATAGGAATGCAGAATATTAAAAAAGGACAGATTGTATTAATAACAGATGAAACCTATCACCCAGCTAGATGGCCCTAGGGAAAAATAGAAGAAATACATAAAGGTAGGGACGATAGAGTCAGAATAGTTACTATAAAACATCAAGAGGGGTTGATAAAACGACCTATAACTAAAAATTTGTCCATTAGCTGGAATTGAGTCAGAAGATCAAGACTAAGAAATGAATCCAAAAGAAACCAAAAAGTCATTCAAATTGCGTTTATAGAAAGATAGCAGAGACAAGGTCATTTTGGGTCGAATTAGAAAGGCAGGCTAGTGGGCTCTTCAAAGTTCCAGTAAACACTAATGCTAGAATTCAATGTAGTAACTCAAGTCAAGAACTAATTGATCTTCCGCGGCCAGGAATTTTAACAATAACACATGGTTGTACTGTGCGAACCGTTGTACAATACTAGTACCTCATCACAGTATTCAAAGAGAAAGCTACGAGCCTATTTCATCATTTTATATAAGTAATATAAATAAAATACAAAAAATTGTTTGGAATCCATTAACAGTACCATTAATTAACCATACAGAAGAAATGGATAAGTTGAGAAACGAATTAAAATTGTTAAAAGAAAGTCATCATGATTTAGAAGGACTTAAGTTCCATCATGTATCTGGACAGGCGGCCTTGATTATCGGAATCATAATAATAATATTAATAATCTATGCCATAAGAAGAATTAAAGTAGCACGAAGACTGCAAACGATAGCACTTCCCTACCCAAAATTAATTGACTGTAAATGATTATCTGTACTTGTAGTTATAGCTAAAAAGAAAATGTACACAAAAAGGTTCACAAGAATCAAAATACAAAACCATGCCACTTTCGGCCCTTTGCAGAATGTTCAAACATGAACATATTATCGTCAAAACCATGCCACTTTCGGCCCCTTGCAGAATGTTTAAACATAAAGTCCCGATGCACTGTTGCCATTTTCGCTTATTTTAAGCTAGATTTGGCTTATTTTAAAATCAAATCTTGAAAAATATTTTAAATGCTTATAGCTTGAAATCTAGCTTATTTCAAATTACATTTGGCTTATTTTGGCTCAAAAAATTTTATTACAAGACAATTTTTGTTTTTTGATTGTATTGTAATTTTTGGTAACTTTTATCGAGAAATCGGACAATAATCATATTTGTTGTTCGTATTTTGGTACATCATGCAATTTGGTGTATGGTAATTTTTAGTTGAAAAGTTTCGGGCACAAGTTTGCACATTTACATACAAAAAAAATGCCAGAAGTATCTTATAAACAAAATGGCGCAATTAAATGTGTCTTAAAAGTTTGGGTTTTTGTATGCAATATTAAGCATAAGGTTTGTTTTTGAAATGTTAAATTATTTAATATATACTAAGTATATTCTTTTGAATGTTATAGATATGGACTGCGACGTCATGGCAAATGTTGCCATAATTACAAACCTCCCAGCAAATACATTGCGTTAATTAAATCATCCGTCAAATATTCGGAATCTAATAATGAAGTGGGTGAAAGCATTTCATTACTTTAATTAAAAATTGATAAAAGAATATCAATAAAATTCAATTATCCATTATTTTGATGTGTTTTTATGGTTAGCTTATTTTTAAGACTATTTTGTTTTTTAATTTTTAGCTTATTCAGCTTTTTTTTTCCTTCAATCTAGCTTATGGTGACTCTCAAAGTCTGGCAACACAACATTGGGGCCCAATGGACTGCCTCGATTCGCTCCAGCGAAGTTGCTTATATTTCCTAGTCAGCTGTTACTCCTCTTGGTTGGGCCTACGCGTCAGAGGAGTCCTAACGCGTTCTATTGGCTCAGCTGGGAGTGAGCTTTGCCTTTTGCGCTACGGTCACACTATGCACGATCGGTTCGTAGTCTGCGGCTGTGGTCTGGTCTCACTGTGAAGGGCGAGCGCGCCCCTGTTGTTCGAATTCGACTACACCTAATTCTGTTTTTACACGGTAGATTGGTTCCTGAAAAAACCGTGTAAAAAAAAACCGTGTAAAAAAAGACATTGATCGTATACGCAAAATAACGAAAGAGAAACAAATATTTACATATTCTCTTAATGCTCTTTCTTGTATTCGTTTGGTTTCTAGTTTTTTTTTGAGCTGTGTGTGATTTTATATATTTGTGTTGTTATTTTGAACCGTGTTAAATGGAATAAAACCGTGTAAAAAATGTAAAATTGTTGATTTTCAAACCGTGTCATTTCAAAATCGTGTAAAAAAAGACCGTGTAAAAACAGAATTAGGTGTATATATTTGTGGCGCTGGGCGTCACAGCTTTCTCAAAGGCTCCTAATCCAGGAGCCGTGGGTAATAGCAAAGACTATACAATACCAAGATGTTGCATGAGCGACCAAAAAGCTGTTCTGTGGCGGGTCCTAACATTAGGACCCAAAAGGCACGAGGGAGCGCGCGGGGTTTCAATTCCCTTTTCGCCTGTACTTCGTCTCTACCGCGACCCCGCTGCCCATCGGTTTCGTCTGTTCGGCAATGCCTTCACCAGCAACGAAATAATTCTGGACTCTCGAGCCTCAGCACCGTCGAAGCGGTGGTCGCGGATCGCCGATGTCTTTGAGCTGCACAGTGGGACCTTTGGCCGTCTCAGCTTGCTAAATTAGTTAGTGAATATGAGTTCAATAAATATTTGCACACTGAAAAAATGTTAAACTTTGAGTGCTTATATCTCCTAAACTAAAACTATCTTGAAAATTCGATTGGAAAATTCTCTATTAGATGCGTACATTAAATTTATCTAAAGCACTCATACAATTTGTTTACTATTTCGGCTGAGTCCCCACTGTGCCGCGCCAAAGACATCAGCGACCACGCTGCCCAACGGTTTCGGCACGCAGACACTGACATGCTTTCAGTGCGCTTGTGTAGGTAGCGTAAAAGAGAATTGAAGTACTAGCCCCGCGCGCCCGTACCATGAAGCGTCAAACGAAAATTGAAAAAGCATTTGTTCCTCATGCAACATCTTGGTATTGTATAGTCTTTGGTAATAGGAAACAAGGTCTGTGGAATAGCGTCGAAGGAGTACAAGCTTACTGTATCCCAAAACGAAGGTAAGACCCGTCCTTGCATACTTGCAAGAAAGCACCTAAATATCTTTCTGCTCCAGAACTTTAGCAACTGTGACAACACGGCGGCGAGCCTAGAGCTTCAAGGGATACAGCTAAGACTGATGTCGTCCTAAATGGCTCACGAGGAAAGTGCTCCTTTCTACAGCGAGAGATCGGACACAGGCCTACTAATAGGCTGCGACGCCAATGCGCATCACACCCAATGGGGGAGCACAAATGTAAGGGGTGAGTCACTCTTCAGCTTTATCCTTAACTCTAATCTAATGATTTGCAATTGGGGTAACGACCCTACTTTTGTAATTAAAAATCGAGTTGGAAAGTCCTAGAGGACCATTCCTTCTCTGACCACAGGTACATCGAGACGGTACTATCCCTCGAGAGCCCAAAACCTACTATCCATTTTAACGTCAGGAAAGCCAACTGGCAAAAATATAGTACAGCCCTGGAGAAACTACTCCCTTCTAAAGCTCCAATATGCCCAAACACGAGGAACAACCTAAACCGTCTTTTGAACAGGTTCACGGAAGCATGCAACAAAGCCTTCACGGCAGCATGCCCCCCAAAACAAACCAAGGGGGGAAAAAGAAACGCGCCTGGTGGTCCAAACAAACAGAGCCAAAAGAGCTAACGAGGAGACTCACTGGGCAGACTGTAAAATCAGTCTAGCACTATACAAAAATTAAACAAGGAAAGCAAAAAGAACTTCCTGGCAAAAATTTTGCTCCGAAATTGAGGAAACGTCAGAGGCCGCAAGACTTCGCAAGGTCCTTTCAAAAACTACCCCCTCGGTGGGGTACCACAAAAGGAAAGATTGTACGCCTCACACTCAACCCCAAAAAACTTTAGACAAATCAGTTTACCGTCTTTCCTTCTCAAAACTATAAGTCCTCAGTTGCAGGCAGGTGCCCAGTATGCATACCGGAAAGAAAAGTCCACGAAAACGGCATTTCACGAAGTAATCTCGGTGGTAGAAATTGATCAATTGCTCATATGCAGGACGGGGACATCATCGATGGGATCGTCCGCCCAGACAAGGTATGTCAACAGAGGCACCCCGCAAGGTGGTGTCCTGTTTAATCTTCTGTGGAACATAGCAGTCAATAAGGTTCTATGCGACCTAGAAGGGGGGGCTGCAAAGAGGTGGCATACGCGGACGACGTTACAATTATCTTCTCTGGGAAATACCCCCAAATACTCTGCGACTTTATGAACGCAAAGCTTGCGCGACTGTCTGAATGGACCCCAACACTAAATGGATGCAGGCTCTCCTCCACCGACAGTGCCAGGTACTTAGTGTTGGTATTTAACAAAAAAGCTTAATTGGAACCTGAATGTCAAAGATAGAGTGAAGAAGGCTACGACAGCACTCTGCCCTTGCAAAAAAGCTATTGGCCTAAAGTGGAGCATGAACCCAAGCATAGTCCAATGGATATATCAGGCAATAATCAGACCTATACTACTCTACGGAGTTACAGTGTGGTGGCCGGCCCTATCGAAAAGGACAATCACCAAACAGCTGGGCAAAGTTCAGCGAACCGCCGCCCTATGCATCAGTGGAGAACCACTCCAAATGATGCGCTAAATGCCTACAGAGCTTTGACCTTGCAGGAAAAGAGCGGGCAGAAATGGCAGCAATACGTCTGAGAGACTCCGACCAATGGGCATCACAGCACAGCACAATTGGTCACTCATTCATATTAAATATTAGCAATATCGTCCACACAAAATACACACAGATACTCCTTTCAACACAATTTTCCCTCACAGAGACGAATGGCTCGATGGACTCCCAGGCCCGGATGGGGCCATAATCATCTTCACGGATGGATCGAAGCTGGACGGCAGGGTCGGAGGAGGAATCTACTCTGAACAGCTAAGCATAAGGCACTCCTTCAGGCTCCCAGATCATTGCAGCGTCTTCCAAGCGGAAGTTCGGAAGCGGAGGCTCTGAACTGCCTTCAAACGGTTACCGCCACGGCAACCCAGCTAAACATCTATAGCGACAGCCAAGCTGCGATCAAATCACTTAATGCGATTTCCTCGAACTCGGCTACTGTGGCAGACTGCCGCAAATCTCTTCACGAGATGGCTCAGTAATTTGCTATTAGCCTTATATGGGTCCCGGCCCACCGGGATATTGAGGGCAACTGTATAGCGGACGAGTTGGCCAGATCTGGTACTACAACCCACCTCATCAAAGACAAGGAGGATATTCGTATGCCAATGGCCACCTAGATACTTATCATAAAAGAGCAACACAAGCGACTAATAGACGATAGATGGCAACTAGTGCCACATTGTCGCATAGCTCGGCAAGCATGGCCAAACCTAGACAGGAAGGACCCTAGACACCACTGAGCTCTGCAAACTTGGCAGAAAGAGGTGCAGCGTACTCATACGTTCCCTCTCAGGAACCTCTCCTAACCGACATTTCAGAGGAGTCTACATTGTTTCCCAGGAAGATCGCAAACTTTGTAAGAGCATCTGGATGGGATAACTGTTGACAAAAAATCCCACAATGCAGGAAAGGGATGATCGCCAGCGATGCCACAACGGACCGAAACCGGCCCAAGTCTGACGGGCTCCTAGTGAGCCTGGCAGGTGCCTTTACCTAACCTAACCTAAGGTATTATAACATATATCTTTAGAAAATAGTTATAATCTTGTCCTGCACTCAATGTCGTTTACTCGACTTTCGTGTAGTAAAAATATATGAAGGCCCCTCCCAGCACCCGCGAGACATACAGTGGCGCCGAAAAAAATAGCACCACTAGGTACGACCGACGTTATTCTTTCAAAACATGACCACTGTCCAACATTTGCTGCACTTTACTGTAATATCATGTAGCTTTATATGTCTCCTCTCTGAGAGAAGTGTGCTTACTCTCTCAATTCTAACGGTTCTTATTACTTTACGCAATTTTTCGAAAGAAGAGCGAAATGGAGCACCAACAAAAATAGCACCAGTGACTGTTTTATGTAAAAGCTTCTACTTTTCTGAGCTTCTTGATATTTTAAGTTCTTGATTCAATTGAAAATCGGTGGCTTACGTCGATTGTTACAAGAAAGTTACAAAATTTAAGTAGTTATGGGTCTTGGAAAGCACTATAGTGAAGAAAAAAGCCAAAGGATCAAAACTTTCATTTCAGAACTTTCATGCTAAGGAAGGGCAAATTGTCGGTTGTTCAAATAAAATGATTAGCAATGCTTTAAAATATGTTTCCAACGAGAAACACGTGAAAAAAGGCCGCGATATCCCCATTTCTGCTAAAGCTACTGGTTCGTGAGAGCAAGGAGGACCCATTTAAGTCGGCCACAGAGCTAAAAAAAAGGATCTTAAAAAATCTACAAGTACCAGGAAAGTTAGATATTGTTTAAAAGAATGTAAAATGGGTACTTACAGTCCGAGGAAAATTCTACTTTTGACGGGAAGGCATAGGGCAAAAATGTTTGGTATGCAAAATAGTACTAAAGTTGGGCCAAAGAAAAAGGGAGAATCATCCTGTGGTCCGACGAAAGCCAAAATTTATTTTTTGGTGGAAAAGGGTCTTGATCTTATGTGAGACGACTACCTAATGCAGAATAAAACCCCCTGACTCACATGTCAAATCATTAGACATGGAAAAGCAAGCATAATCGTATGGGCATGATTTTCGTACTAGGAAGGTGATCCAATACATGGCACAAACCCATTATGGATCAACATGTCTATGTAAATATCTAAGAAACAGTGATGCTGCCTTATGCGGAATACGAAATGCAGTTGTTTTGTGTCGTCCAGCAGGACAATGACCCAAAACGATCTAGAAAAAAAGCTCGAAAGTGGTTCAAGAACAATTCACTTAGTGTAATGGATTGGCCTGTTTAGTCTCCAGACTTGAACCCCATTGCTAAAATTTTGGGTAAAGTTAAAAAATATGTTGCTAATACGGAACCAAAGAACAATAAAGATCTTTGGGGTATCCTGCTTGTTTCGTGGATCAATATCCCAAGGGAAAGATGCGAAAATTAGGTGAGCTTTAATGCCGACATGTTGAGCTGCTGTTGTTGCTGCCAAAGGCTTGACAACAAAATGCCAACCTTTAAATACAACTAAAGTAACATATTTTACTAAAAAATTTGGAAAGTTTCTTTGAATTTTATAGTTTTTTGATTTTTTTTGTAAATTGGTGCTATTTTTGTTGGTGCCCAAATGTCTGATAAAATCCTTTTCTTTTCAAATATTTTCATTTGGAGTTTGCAAATCATCCCAGTTCTCTGGGATACGATAAATTATACCATATAGTTTATATATATGTCTTAACAACGTTCATTAGAACCATTGCTTAAACAAAATCTATCAATATAGACATATTAGCCCCCTGGTGCTATTTTTTTCGGCGCAGCTGTATATCCTGTTAGTTTCGTTTATTGAGAATATTGATATAAAAAATCTTTTGATTATGGCTGCTAACCTTCAATTGGTGCTTTTTTTCAGCTCGCATGTCAGTTTCAAGGCGAGCTTAATTTTTCGTATAATATGAAGGAAACATAGACTAAACAAGTTTTTCCCGCTAAAGACACAAAATTTGGTAACCGTCGTTATTTAAAGTACATTAAGGAACCAAAAATACTAAGAAATTCGAAAAAAAAATTGATGCTGGTAAAAAATAAAAAAAATATATTTATATACACACGTCGGTATAAGTATTTTGACAAAAATTATGCACAAAATATTCGGTTGTAACTTTTTATTTTTTCAAAGAAGAACCTATATTTATTTATTGTAGATAGGTATTATATTAAGCTATTAACAATATATACAAAAAGTAAAAGTGCGTTTATTGTGAAATGAAAATTAATTATTCAAAAACTGAAGGTGGCATAAGTATTTTGACATTTTATAAAATGTAAAAAAAACAAAAACGAATGTAAAGAAGTAACTTTTTATGATGAATCTGTAAAATATATATCCTCCCTTTGGCTCTATCACCTTTTGCAGAGGTCTCGGAACTGACTCCACTAAGATGTGGATATAAGACAACAGAATTTCTCTCCAGAGTGACTTCACCTCTGAGATTTTATCCTCCCGGTTTCTTGTCAAATTTGCAGTCCGGTTCCTTTTTATATACGACCAGAGATTCTCGATAATGCTTAAGTCTGGGCTCTGCGGCGGCCAGTCCAAAGTATTAACCCCAATATCCTTCAAGAATTGGGTAACGACTTTAACTTTATGACACGGCGCGTTGTCCTGTTGGTATGTAAAGGACTCCCCATTCGAATTATCTCCAAAGGGGAAAGTGTGATTGTTTAGCACTTCCAAATATTTGTCTTTATTCATGCTACCATCAACAGGAACTAAATTTCTCAAGCCATTGTAGACGACGCATCCCCAAAACATTACGATCCCACCTCCATGGCTCGCTCTTTCACATATGGGTCCCCCTTTTTTGCGACGTTCTTTTAGAATTCTTACGAAAACTTTTTTTTTTTTGAGCCGTGAAACTGAAAAACACTTTCATCACCCCATACAAAATTCTTGCCAAAATGAAAGTGGTTTGCCGATCAATTTTTTGGCAAACTCAAGGCGCTTTAACTTATTGCGCTGAGTTATTTGCGGTATCGCTCTGGCAATATATGTTCCATAATCAGCTTCCTTAGGACGTCTACATATTGTCCGTTCACTGACATCAAAATTTCCTGTTTCCTTCAATTCATTGGCAACCCATCGAGGAGTTTTCAAGACATCCTGCTTAAATTGCCGCAAAATAAAAGTGTCTGCCTTGGCAGTGGTCTTTCGTGGTCTGCCACAACGTGCAACGTTTTTTGTAGTGTGGGTTTTTTTATATTTGTTTATTTGATAATAGATTGTCTGACGTGAAATATTGTATAATCTACTGATATTTCGCACTGAAATACCGGAGTTAAACTTCACTATTGTTTCATTTTTAAGAGATTTACTCAATTCCTTTGTTTTACCCGTATTTAAAAAATTATTGAACGAAAACATTTTTTTTCAGCAATTACAATCTCTAAACTGAGATAAGCCGTAACAATGGTTTCGCTTTCTATCAACACAGATCAATGCAAATTAATTGAAGTTCTGACAAAATACTTTTGTCCAGCCAAGATCAGCGTACGAATGAGAATAAGAAGCATATTAAGAAAACGCAAAATGCAACTACGAAGATAATTTGCAATGTACTTTATGCATTCATGTACTTAGAGGTAAATCAGATAAGAGAGCTGTAACATGTAGCAATTCGTCGAAATTCAAAGCTAAACGTTCCGTAGAGTTTGTCAAAGTACTTATGCCGACGTGTGTATGTTTATATAAAAATATATCCTGGGCTGCAAAATTAATGGATTCAATTAAAAAATAAGTAAAGAAAAATTTTTTGTATTTTTAAAATTAAAATTTTTGTTATGCTAGGTTTATGTTATATTTACTACTGTTCAGTCACAGACATATACTTAATTAATCCCTGCAGTACGGGTCATCAATGACTCAGCTGCTGACACGTCGATGACCGCGTCACTACCCCCGATGACATAATTGATGACCGGCCATACGCTGAGCAGCTTACTTTAACATGGAGATGTCCTAGGGCATAATCGATGACATTGTCATCGAGCATTGCCGAAAAATCATGCACTTAATAAGCGATGATTTTTGCCTAAAAATCATGCATTTTATAAGTGATGATTTTTCGGCTAAAATCATCGCTTATTAAGTGCATGATTTTTAGGTAAAAGTCATGCACTTAACAAGCGATGATTTTAGCCGAAAAATCATGCATTTTATAAGTGATGACTTTTCCCGAAAAATCATGCACTTAATAAGTGATGATTTTTCACGAAAAATCATGCATTTAATATAAAAAGTAATACATTCAATTGTTTATTTTTGCAATTAGTTTTATTTATTAAAAATTATTATAAATTATTGTCTAAGGATGCCAGAGCTTTGTATTTGTTGTCCCTTGCGCCCTTTTGAAAATAGCTATTCTTAATATTGTGAATAGCCTTCCTAATCACTTTATCTGCTGGCTCGTTGGGTATTTTCATCTTCACCGCCGCTGAAATAATATGGATATGTTAATTAATTAATTATTTTTTTTTTTTTATTTGTTCGATTTTTAAAACGGTTGTTTGTTTCAACAAAAACAACAATGTTCACTGTAGGTCAGCGGTGGGCTGTTCATTTCCTCCAACAACAAAAACAAAACACGCGCAAAAAAAATTTACCTGCTCGAGCCAAGCCGCACAAATAAGGGTTACTTTTTGTTGCTTTTCTTTTGTTGTTTGTTTTGCTGCTGGACTGCTTACAAATTGCAATTTCGTGACCACCGCAGATTATAACAATTTAATTCGCTAATACGGATTTACATTCTATTTCTTTATTCTTCTTTTATTCCCGAGCATAAGAGAAGAATAAAGAAATATAATGTGAATGCAGCGAAACATTAATATAATTTGAACATGGTTTTTCATAAATTTAACCTTTTATACAATTGAATTTTCTTTATTTAACACGCGCACAACACATATTATTAATTATTTAAAAACTGCACTTACCTGATATTAATAATAATCACAGATTACTTAATTTCACTTATTAAAACTTCGTTTGACGCTTGCAAATAGCAAAGAACAAAGCAAAAGAGTTCTGTCGACGCAGGCGCAAAGGAGACGAAAAGATAAAACGAAGTTCTCTGCTACTGAGCACGGTCGGCAGAACCGAATTACGTTCGGCACGCCCGGAAAAGAAAGAAACAAAAGAAAAAACAAAGGGTTCGATTTGGCTGGCGTCAACGCCTAGATGACATTGTAGATGACATTCGTCATCGCTCACTGCTGGTACTGCAGGGATATTACAGAATACAGAATATTAATACAGAATGCAATCTCATACACAAATACTCATAAATAAAATTGTCCATGTCACTTCATGTGAATGAATATGACGACACAAAAATTACATTAGCAACTAAGAATAGACAATAGCACTTGTAAACTCGAACCCACCAAAAGGGATCAAGCAATGAACTATCTACTTTATTGCTGCTAAGTACCTAAGTAAATGCACTGAAATGTAACCCCCGCACAGAGTAAGTGCACCCTATCTAAAAATACACTCACAAGGAGCCTGTGCGTTCCTTCCCATACAATAAGAGTACCACTGCTAGCTATATAAGGAGATGCATTTGTTCAATAAAACTCAGTACCAGAAACAGTACCACAACTGCCTTTCACTCATTTCCCATCGCAATCATCAGAGGCTGTCGCCGTGTCTTCAGATCCTCATTTGCGCACCGTAGGATACCCACTCCGCAGTCCAACTGGTTCAAGTTCTAGTTGCGACGACCAAACTGTAGACGGTTTATGTACCGTATACAACCCAGCTTCCTAGACACACACATACACATTAACAACTACCTTAGAATCTAGAGGTTTTCTCCTGATATATTGGTCATTTCACCCACTGTTCGTTCGTTTAAACGTCTTTACAAAACAGACTCGTTTTGCTAAATTTGTGGAGAGTACATGATAAGCAACGAAGAAAAATTCATTTTTAATGCAAATTTGCAAGAAAAGTATGAAGAAAATTTTTAAATCAAGCCCAAAAGTATTTTTGAAGTGTGGGGCACCAAGCTGTATTTGCAAATTGTGTAAATTGAATTTAACAGGATTCGATAAAGATGAAAAGTAAGTTACTTTTATCCACAATCTATTGAGTTTACAAAATAATTTTTTTCTTAAAATTTTGTTTTTGAAAATTTTAATTTGGTAGTCCAATGCTGTGGAGAAAATAAGAAAATTCATGGCTCCGAATGTTTCTTTTGTTCATTCAAAAGAATTGGAATTGGGAGATCCATGAAAATGATTTACCCGAAACAATCTGGTCAAGGCTTTACCCTTCCTGCTCCTCCTTCAGAGGAAATTCGGTCTCTAAGACGCAAAAAAGAAGAGATATCTTTTTCGTCGCATGGAATAACGGATTCAAGTAATGACCATTCAGGAGAATATAGATACTGCCAGCCCCTTTCACAGAAACAATTGAACGATTTGGTGAGGAACCTGGATCTTCTAAAAAGTAAAACCGAGCTTCTTGGTTTTTTTTTAAAAGATTCCCTTTTATTGAAGGAAAACGTCAACATTGCTCATTTCCAGACGCGTCACTTGACTCCCGCACAATTTTATATGACGAAGGATGATATGTGCATTTTCCACGATATTTTCGGACTATTGAGGCTTACAACCTAAAAGATTGAAGGTTATTTGTGGACAGCAGCAAGGAAAGTTTAAAGGCTGTTTTGCTACACAATGTAAATCAGAAGCCGTCTCTTCCCATCGCCCATGTTGTTAATATGAAAGAATCTTATCAAACAATGACTAAATTGTTTAAAAATTGAAAATATAAAAACCACCAGCTGGAGGTCGCGTGCGACGTAAAAGTCTTAGCCATGTTATCTGGATTGCAAGGAGGATATAAAAAATACTGCTGCTTCCTGTGCAAATAGGGGGTAGCCGAGATAAAAAAGAGCATTACTCAAGAAAGCACTGGCCAAAACGGGACGAAAATACTTTGGGACATTAAAAGGTAAAAAAAGGAACCCCCCGTGAACTGGTTCCGACTGGTTACAACAAATTGGTAACAGCAGTTAAAATCGTCCAAGACTTAATGAAGAACTATGGAAAAATTGGAGCAAACATGTCACTTAAAATCCATTTTCTGCACTCCCACTTAGACTTTTTTCCGCCTAACCTAGGGGACGTTACTGATGAACACGGAGAGAGATTTCACCAACAATTAAAAGCTATGGAACGATGGTATCAAGGTGTGTGGATTCAGAATCTGTTGGGCGACTATTTGGGGACTCTCCTAAGAGAATTAGAATTTAATGACAAAGGAAGACCGCCAAAAAACTTCAAACAAAATAAAAAATTCTTTATATTTAATTTAAACTAACTCAAAAGTCTGAAAATTACTAATTGTTTTATGGGTTAAGCCATGAAATTCTATATTCCAGGTAGCAATGCTTTGGTTTTATTGAACTATAAGTAGGTAAAAGTGAATTTCGGCATGGACCAGCAACGTACACAACGGTATTTTTAGGAAATTTTAGATTTGACTTTAGCCGTTTATCCATACACTTTTACAAACGATACCTTAAACGACGCCCAATTAATAAAGGAATACATTTATTTCGACTTTTCCTAAGTTTTCAAAGTTTAAATTTCGTTTAAAAATACCACCAAAAATGTTCAATTTTCAATTTGAAAGCGTAATATTTTTTAGACGATAAGATTAAGCTACAAAGTGTTCGGATAAGATCTATAGCTGCACTTGTCAGCTTTGCTGAGTTGCAAAGTTCAATACAACTAGATGTCAAATACTTAAGTTATGTGAAAAAAGAAGCACTACCTCTAAAAAAAAAAAACAGTAAAAAAATACTTGATTTAACAAGGTCGTTTAAAAAAAATTAACACACACAAAAAAATATTTAAAAAAATTTTAAAATCTATCAGAAAAAGTCGGTTTGGTTCACAGCGGAAATGTCGTGATAATTTGTTTAATTTGTCGGAAGGAAAAATAATAACAAGGTGCTGTACAGTGCAAAACAAAGGATTTCTTTGATTATTGTATCATCTGTTTATGATTTGCTTTAGTTCGTGAAGCGGAGCGGCTTTCCGAAAAATTTGCAACACAAACTGGAATAATTCGCCCGTGGAAAACTCTCAAGGACAAGTATGACAATTTCAAAAGAAAACACCGCAGTAAATTTGCTGCCGAGAAGCGGGAAAGATATCGCACTGGCTTTTTTAAGTTAGCTGTCAATAGTCTCTTCTTCTTCATCTTTTTGTCGAGCCGAAAATTCTTAGCTGACAGTCGGCCGCCGCGGCGCGCCGTTTAAGACTTAAATTTCACATGAGCCCTTGAAAAATGAACTTTCGTTTTCCGACACTTTCGGTCCGATAAATGTTAGCCCGAAGTCGATAAACCGGCCCTAAGATTATTAAACAAGCCATTCAAGTATTATTTAACACAAAAAATCTTGCAAAAATGTGGCAGATTTAATGACTTTTAAAATTTCCTGCTGGGCCGCAACTCTACATTTATATCCGATACTCAGTCAGTATGACTTCTCTCCGCCAGAAGGCGCAGACTGCACGATGAAGAATGTGTGAAATAGAGAGAATGTGATAGCGCGTGGAATTCGTTGCGAAGCCACTGCAGTTTCATTTGTTCCTGCTGGCTATAACAATAATCCGATCTGATCGGCAATCTGCTAGATATGGTCATTCCCTATTTTTCTGCGTTTTTAGTTTTCTCCTATCTTCAAAATTTTTCATGCCACAGATTTTTGTCTTTTGCGGGGGCGGGGCAAAATTTTGAAATACACTTGTAAAAGTGTGATATCACAGGAGTCTGGATACAAAATTTAGTTTCTTTAGCTCTTGTAGTCTCCAAGATCTAGACGCTCATCGGGACGGACGGACGGACAGACGGACAGATAGACATGGCAATATCGACTCAGCTATTGATTCTGATCAGGAATATATACACTTTATGGGGTCGGAAACGCTTCCTTCTGGGTATATATCCCTATATTATATACCAGCCAGACTAGCCAGAAGGAACAAACGAAATTGCTATTCCGAAAATTGCTGTATTGCCACCGCACAGCATTCGCCTTTTACTATGATATGGGGATACATATCTAAATATAAAACTGAATCGCTAATTATGTTAAGGGTATGCTGAATGCAAAAAAGTATAAAGAAATTATTCGCAGTGGAGTTGTGTCCAGTATGGAATCAGTTACTGAGAGAGAAGAAGATCTCATCTTTAAGGACGATTCTGCACGTTGTCATCGAGCGCGCTCTGTAAGTGATTCTTTGACGTTTTGTTATTTTTAGAATTCATTCAACTAGTTTCGACTATTTTTCAACGACAGATAAAAATTGTACTCAATTTTGTTTCCTTCGTTTGATCTTATAACTAAATGACCGTTGAAAAAAGTGTTATTTGGAAAAATATTTTTTTTTATTTGTATGAATGACATTAAAGAATTTGGTAAATACTTTTGACACAACAAAAATTAAATTAGACGAATCGGATAGCATTTGTGGAAACCGCATGCTAGAGAAGTCTACAATTCATGAAATACCAGAGTGCGGTTTTTTCTTGTCGCAGGGTATATACTGACTGAGTACCAGGTATAAGAGAAGAGCCGCGACTCACAACGTTCCCCCTCGTTTAGAATATTAAACCATAAACAAAATTCAATCCGATCAGAGCTATATGTAGTATAGATGGCATAGAGAATACAAAAACTATACACATTAACATTTGGTAACCCCCGACCCTAGTCATCCTTTCAAACTGTAAACCAATCGGCAGTGGAAGGCTTATATCTGGACATCAGCGTGAACAACTCAACAGGACGACACAGGACGTAGAAGATTCAGTGAACAGGGTCCTGCTCTTCTACACAAACTGGCATTAGCCACACACAGTAGCATTTACTAATAATAAGTGAAATTTTCGGCAATTTCAGCACATTCAGATCTTCAGCCAACAGCAATAAATCTATGTTCGATTACTATACTAGGCGATCAACATTAGTTGCTGCATGTGCGTTCCATCAATGGAAACCAGCACAACTCCCACCATCCAATAGTTCAAACTGTACTATTATTTTCTAGACCAACATCGGTTGAGATTCGGAGCGTATCCAGCTGTAAAGCAAATAAAACAGCCCCAGCAGGTCAGAAGCATAGCTCGCAAATAACGGTCAACACTTTCTTCCTTTGCTGTCTGGTCACTGACAAAACAGAAAAACACCACGCACACACGCTTTCTCACCTAGCAGAACACTTTTTGTCGCTTCGCTTGTGATATCTGTTTCGTGTATTCGGTTGAGCCAACACACGATCGTGTCTCACAATAAGAACTTAAAGAAACACTTTTGATCAAGCGCTCACAGAAAAAGTGTCTATGGATGAGCAAAACCAAAAAAGTGTTTGCGTAAAGTGTTTTTAGTTTTCTGCATATTTTGGGTTATATGCGCCATCTTTTAGTGCGTTATGTAAACATCGAATTACTTTGAAAGAAAACAACCGATCTCAAAATACGAGGTATATACGAGGTTATATAAATTGATCCTTTAGAATTTATTCAGAATAATTTTAATAATAATAATAAGTGAAGAGGGATGTTGAAGAAGATTTGTGAAGGTTATACCCGTTAGAAATTCGACTGCATTTTGCCCCAATAATATCTAAAAAATCGATTTCAAAAATTAAACATGCACATTATTCTGTACATATGTAAATATGTATGTACATTAGGGTTGCGCTTATTTGTATGGGCGAAAAAAATGTGTCAGAATCAAAGGTCTCAGGGTCTAATGTTTTTTTTGGTATAGAACAATAAAATATATAGTCACTTTTAGTCCTGGTGTTGTGCAAATTTCTTACACCTTAATGTTTCGAAATGTAAAGTAATGACATTTCATCGCTCCAGCCTCTTGTTGGCTACTTACACCCTACTCCTTATATTTCTACCATGGTAAATAAAGGCCATGGCCGTGTTTGGGTTTATAAAGAGGTGGTCAAAGGAATTTGATGACCGCTATAGAACGAAGACACTCTATATCTTGCTAGTTCGAATTTGATTACCGCTATATAACGAAGACTCTCTATATCTGGCTAGTTCGTCCGATTTTAGAATACAGAATATTCTAAATTGTGTATGTTGGCCTCAGTACAAAGTACACCAGGACCATATAGAATCAGTACAGAAAAACATTTTACTCTTTGCTCTGCGGGGCCTTAACTGGGATGCGGCTGTGAGACTGCCATCTTACTCTAGTAGACTGCTATTATTAAACCTCCCATCGTTAGTTAACCGTAGCAAAATGCTTGGTGTGATTTTTATGCACAACTTGATCACGGGTGATGTAGATAGCCCTGTCTTATTGAGCTGCGTAAGCTTCACGATTCCTATTAGATCCACTAGAAACTATATACCGCTGTCCCCTCCGATTTGTTGATCGACTTATTCCTTGCTGATTGGATTTCGTCATCCAGAAGATTGAGAACTGTAAAATACTCAAAATGCAGATTCTGCAGAAAGCCGGGTTTGAGATTGTTTATCAGAGAGTCGGTTGTGAGATTGTTTATCAGAAGCCGGGTGTGGGCAAAGATTGTTTATCCATTTAGGCGAGTGTCAAAGATTGAGATTGTGGCGGGAGCCAAAGATTAAGATTTAATCTTTGGCTCCCGCCACAATCTCAATCTTTGACACTCGCCTAAATGGATAAACAATCTTTGCCCACACCCGGCTATATCTTAAATATATCTTAAAATTCAATTAGGCGGAAGCCCAAGATTGAGATAGTTCTCGTCTTAGAAAGCGAAAGATTGTTTAAAACTCGTATAAGAGCTCAATAGAATTGGTTACTTTAACTTGCATGCTTAGCTCTTTTAGCAGTTTAGTTTATTTTCCTCAAATATTAGTTAAACATCTATCTTTCCTGTTTGTGTGCGATATGTTCGGTTATACGCGTAGCGCCCCTCGGTCGGTTGGCTGCGTTCCTGCCTGGGATCCGCGCGTAACAGCCTTCTGCTGGTGTCGCATGGGACACTTGATGTTACAGTCACTGCATATCAACGTCAAAATATATATGCAATATACGAGGGCTGCTATTTATATTTCGGGAATAGCAAATAAGAACCAAAACTTTTAAATGAAAATGGCTTTATTGTTTTTCAAAATATTCCCCCTGATGATCAATACCGTTTTGCATTCGTTCGAACCATTGCTCATAGTATTTTTTCCATTCCTTTTGAGACACCTCTAAAACATGGTTTTTGAACTCTTGAACTGCTTCTTCGGGGCTCGTAAATCGTTGACCACGCAGTTTTTTTTTGATGTGAGGGGAAAAAAGCAGTCATTGGGTGCCAAGTCAGGACTGTAGGGCGGATGAGTCATCAATTCGACGTTTTGACTGCTTAAAAATTCACCTGATTGTCGAGATATGTGAGAGCTCGCATTGTCATGTTCGGCAGTTGGCTTTGCGAATTTCTCCGAAGACCTCCGGCAAAAAAATGGTCGTGTACCACTCAGAATTGACAGTCCTACGTTTTTCTAGCGGAACAATGGCCACATAACCCATTCTCCCAAAGAAACAGGCGACCATTTGCTTCATAGTGCTTCCTGCTCGAACAACTTTTGTTGGATTTGGCTCATCTTGGAACACCCACACGGTCGATTGCTGTTTAGTTTCCGGCTCATACGCTTATATCCATGATTCATCACCTATCACGATTTTATAAAAGTCTTTTGAAACACCACGGTCGAACTTTTTAAGCATTTCCTTACTCCAATCGACGCGAGCCTTTTTTTGAGCGATTGATAAGTTATGGGGTATCCAACGAGAACAAACCTTTTTTACAACTAAGTGTTCATGCAAAATGGAATGTATTGTGCAAGGATGCCTCTATCTCACGATATGTCACATGTCAATCTTGCACTATCAGTTCACGCACACCATCGATGTTTTGTGGCACAACAACTGATTTTAGACGACCTTCACGGAACTTGTCATCGACTGGACTACGACCACGATTAAATTCTGCAAACCAGCGATAAACTGTCGTTTTTGAAAACCCTCTCGAGAAATTGACAAAAAAAACTGACAAAGTTTATTATGGCGTTGTCAGATTTTACGTATTGACATTAGTATTGCCAATTCTCAAATTATAAATAGCAGCCTTCGTATATAGGGTAGGGCTGCACTTATTCAAAAAAGTGTAGTTTTCAAAGGTATCGGGGCCTAAAAATGTTCTTTTTGGTATAAAACAATAAAATATAAAGTTTTAGCCCGATTCGACAACGCTTAGAGGTGCCGACTTGAGGTCTACGTTGAAAAATACGATATTTGGCCATCCTCGTCTGACCAAAATGCTTTCGGAATGGAAATGAAATGGGGAATGGTTGATAAAATCCTGTTCTGATACAGCTGCATCCAATTCTGGACGACTTAACGGTGCTACATTCCGCCTAGAGAAACTATTAGACAAAAAACTCTTATACCTCCCGTGCAGACATCAGTGAAATATATTTGCGGGCAGCATTTGAGCTACATCAGGTACAAACGTTCTACTCTTTGCCAGATTTAAAGATTCTCGGAAGACTATTGAATAAATCAAATTTAGGTTTGGTGTGACTGACCAGTACGTTGCAACGCATTTAAATGACAAAAGAAATGCAATAATTAACTTCTGTCAAGTTGAATTAAGCAAACATCATGCGCGTAGTGATTATGCTGAATTGTTAGAGTTAACTCATATTTTTTTGGCATCGGTTCCGAAAGGTCATCGTTTTCGACTCCCTGGACCAATGCACCATGCACGCTGGATGTCTAAGGCGATTTATACCTTAAAAATATATACATTTCGAGAGAAGTTTAAGTTGACAACTCGAGAAGAAACCTATTTTCGCGACATATCTATTTTTATAGTTCGATTTTATATAAATAATTGGTTTCGGTCAACATTAGCTAGCTGTTCTGGATTTCCAAGTCTGTATTTTCAATTTATATGCGAAATGTACAACTAGAAAGAATTTGATCCGAAAATAGCAAACGTCGTTTTAAAAAAGACTTGCAGCCATTTGTGGTATTTATCTGATGAAAATATCGCACTTGCATTGTTTGACGATAAAGGTATTTTCATGGAGAAACGTGAAATTACGAAGCAACTCTTGGCACTTTGTGTTTATTTATTTATTCGCCAACGGAATCAAAAATCCTTAACTGGCTAGGCTAACTTATTTCTATCTTAACTAACATCAAAAAATAACATTAATTATGGAACAGGAAGAATTCTGCAAGCCACCGTCTGACGGCTCCCTTCCCCTGGCAAAAGTTAAAACGCATCCCAGCTGGCAGCGCATTGTGCTGCCGAAGCGCCCTACAAATGGGCTCATTGAAGCCATAATTGGTCCGGTGGAGATCAACTGCAAAGGGTGCATGGGTCCTGAGGCTCCTGGCGGGCGTAGTGAAGCTAATCCTACTAAGCAGGTCAGGGCAATCGATGTTACCCACTAAAAGGTCATAAACAAAGATCTGCGCTGCAATGGTCCTTCGATCCTCGAGAGAGGAGAGGTGCACGAGTCGACATCTGCATTCATAGGACGGCGTCGGAATGGAAAAGGGCAAAGGCTGGAGTGCAAATTTCAGAAACTTTCTTTGCAGTCTCTCGATGCGCGAAATTTGAACCACCCCGGTGGGATTCCAGACCATGGAAGCGTACTCAAGGCGCGAGCGCACAAGGAATGCATACAGACTTAGCCTCGTATATGGGTCCTTGAATTGGGATGAATTGCGCTTAACAAAGCCGAACATAGCATAGGCTTTCGGCCATATGAAATTCAGATGCTCTGCAAAAAGAAATCTAGAGTCGAATAAGACCCCGAGGTCAAGTATCTCCGTCTGCTTCAAGAGAGGATGGCCATCTATTGAATATGAAGCCAGCACATTGGAGACACACTTGCTAAAAGAAACAAAGTAACATTTACTAATGTTGAGTGGGAGCGAATTAAGTCTGCACCAACGAGCAACTCTATCCAGGTCGCGCTGCAGAAGGATACTGTCGCCTAAGGTTTTGACAGATCGGAAGATTTTAAGATCATCAGCATAAAGCAGATGCTCAGAAGCTTGAATGCTGAGACATATGTCGTTGATGAAAATTAAGAACAGAAGTGGACCAAGTGCACTTCCCTGTGGAAGGCCGGAAGTAGCCAAGAATGGGTCCGAAGGCTTTCCATTTACCAATAAGACATACTCTCGCCGCTCAAGATATGACCTAAACCAACTGAGCAGGGAGGAATGAATCCCTAACCGATGCAGCTTGGCTATTAAAGCACAGTGGGAGACTTTGTCAAAGGCTTTAGCAAAGTCAGTATACACAACATCTACTTGAGAGTGCATTTCAAAGACTCGAGTGCAGAAATTACTGAAAGCGATGAGATTAGTGGTTGTTGATCTACCCGGCATGAAACCATGCTGATTTGGGCTAATGTACGACTTCATGAGGAAGGTGATCTTTCTGACAATGATTCGCTCTAGAAGTTTTGAAACATTGCTGAGTTTAGCAATTGGTCTATAATTGGAGATGAGATTTTTGGTACCTTTCTTGAAAATTGGCGTAATCTTGGCAGCTTTCCACTTGCCAATAAACCGGCCCGTTAACAGCGAATTTGTGAATAGAATTTTGAGAGGTCCACAGAACGCAATAACACAGTTGCGAAGCAGGAAGGCTGAAATGCCATCACAGTCGGGTTTATTAGAATTATCGAACTCATCAATTGCCTCCAAGATGTCCTCCTCCGATACATCAAGTGTGCCAATATTGACCACCGAGGGAATAGAGTTTAAGACATCGAAACTGTGCCAAGCTGCGTATGGCTCAAAATTTGAGCTAAAGAAAGAAGCAAAAAGGTTTGCTATACCATCATCCGTATTAGCGCTCAAACTACCCAGGTTCATAACAGAAGGAAGAGAGCTCGTCGACCTTTTGGAATTTATAAAATGCCAAAACGACCTGGGATTGACTTTAAGTCCCCTCTCAACGTCGGCAATATATTGGTTATATAAAAATTTGCTTAAAAAAAAAAAACTCCCTCTTATGTTGCACATACCTCGCCCAATCCACAGGGTCCCGGTCTTACCAAATCGTTTAAAGTATTTATTCCGAAGATTCTTATATTTCATCAGACCCTTCGTATACCACGGTAGTCTATAGGAGCCATGCACCCTTTTGCATTGTTACCAATAATACGACGGACCGTATGCAGGAAAACATTATAGGAAGTGTCTACACTAGGATGCGAATAACATACTAACATTAACATACTATCCCGAATAGCATTCAGGCTTACAGTAGAAAAGAAGCATTCATAGTATGGTTCCGCCCAGGGCGAATAAAAATGGAAATTGACTAAGAATTCCAACGGCATATGATGCATGTCACATTCAGCGATAGGGAGTTCGCAGCATGTAACATGGCAATCTATATCCGAAGTAACAAAAATTAAGTCTAGAATCTTATTTAGCCTATTAAAAACATTATTTACTTGGGATAAGCCCATACTAAAACAGTCATCTAGGAAAATGATCTCGTTCGGCAAATGTACATTACTTGGTATCATAGCCGACGACTGCAGATCGCCGGACCATACCAACGAACCCAAATTGAAGTCACCAAAAACGCAGAGGTGCTAACAGTCTCGCAGATTACCATATATGTTAGCAATGTTTTGAGGGCGCGCCTTGTAGATTTCATAGCAGCTATTTGGTGGAATGTACGATGCGCTAACAAATAGCGGCTCCGACTGGCCAGCCACTGCCACACCAATCTGACCCAGAACAGAGTTACCATCCAGGAGACAAATCGGATCACAGCGTAGGGTGCGTCTGACGGCCACAATGCAGCGCTTCGTTTTGGCACAATCTCTGTCCTTACGAAACACCTGGAAAAGGTTAGGATCGAAGTATTCGTTGTCCAAAAAGTTTGAATTGAGCCAGGTTTCAACCAAAATGTCAACGTCGAAGTCACACGTCGAGGTAGCCAAGCGGACAGCCTGGGCCTTGGTGCGCATGCCCGCTATATTTTGGAAAAAAATTCGTATAGACTTGGCACCGTCCATCGGCACGGTCCCAGAAAGTGGCGGTGCCGTCCTGTTAGCGGCCACGGAAGATGGATCCAGAGGAGGGTCAGCCATATCCAACTGAGTCAGAGGAGCGAGGCCCATGCTTAAAACCTGCTCAAGCGTCGAAGTCCGAATCAGTAGCACACCATCCTCGTCCAAAAAATAGGGCACGGAAGCAGCCGGGAGAGCCAATCTAGGTGATGATGCTGAAGAGAGTGTTCCACCTAAGAGCGCACGACGGGCTGCTGACTCTTCCCAAATGTCGAGAGCAGCGACGGCGCAAGCATATCACACGAAGCAATGCAATAGCGTTTGTTGTTTTAATGATGACGTCAGAAGCGCACGTAGTCGAGAGAGAGCGCTAGCAAGCAGCCGAGCGAATATCGCACAAAGCGCAGATCGAAAAACCAATGTTTTGTTGTGTCGAAGAGGATTGCCAAAAATTAAACAACGGGCTGTTGCTCATAGCAAAAAGGCGAAAAACTGCAAGTAGAATATGTTGTGGAGAAGTGGCGATTATAAAACCAGAGGCGCCTCTTCCTCTCTCTCTTTCTGACGAAGCCCTCCAAATCAGGTGGGGAGCAGCAGCTGATCCTAAGTCAATGACCTCAGTCGAGGTGGCGGCCACTAGCCGTGGAGACATTAAGTCGGTCGCCGGCTTTGGCCTATTGGAATCCTTCCTTGGAGCAATCGGCTTCACCCGCTCAGGAGAATTGATCGAAAGGGCATTCTGAAAATCAGACTTAAGACCCCGATAAAGGCTTTCAAGCTTCAGAACCTTGTCATTAAGCTGGTCTATTTTCGAATACGAGTCATTCGCAACCACACAGTTATCATACTGCCATAACAAATTGGGCAGATTTGTTAAGAGTTCAACAGCATCTGAATACAATTCAATGCACGTCAGATAAAACGTCGGGGGCACAAAGAAGAACAGCGGACAGCATCAAAGCACCGAAGCTGACCCGCAGTTACGTCCGAATTGCATTCCGAGCAGTAATAAAGCGACATAGCAAAAACATGACCGAACGCAGTGAGAGCTGACTAATCACTGACCATGATGATGTCGAAACTTTTGCAAAACGCCAAATTTTTAAAGAAAATGCTTTTCCAACGTTTAATACAAAGAGACTATCTGATTTTGTGACACCTAATTCTGGTGAGTACCACCACCTGCAGAACCTCGAAAATCATGTGCAAAGAACGCAATGAGAAACTCAGCCACTACCTACTGCACCTACCATGGAAGGACAGATTGTTAGTATGAATACTTACACTGGACGGTTTTCTAAGGGTTAAACTACAAAGAGAGTGAGAGCGCTCTAGCTGCGATTGCCCACTCGGAGAACGGCGTCGTTTCATGCTAGGGCGGCGTAACCTCGTCTCCGATCACCTAGAAGAGTCTTCGTTTGCGTGTCGACGAAATCACAACGACAATTAGCAGTTGCAGCCGGCCGCGCTTAAACCCGTATTACCCATTAAATTGTACTCTATACGCGATTACGATTAAAGTTTAAGTTGATTGAAGTCCAAATGAATAAATCTCGAATTGTCTATATCGTGTAGTACATTATTAAACGCAAAGATTCCCCAGAGCATTTCTGCTCAACATTGAAATCTCGTATCGAGGATTTCACAACATTTTTGGTGGCCCATGAGGGGAACAGCGTTTAATTCGTACTATCCGCATATGATTCTACCTCGTTCCGCGTTCAGTTAAATGTACATATAAAATCATATTTTACCGGCTGCAACTGTAAACGGCAAACACAACGCAAACCAACGGTTTATCCAGCAGCCGTTATCTCTCGCACGAAGCAGGGACAAAGAAGACCAGACGATAGCTCTGCGCCTGGACAGTAGCCTCACTGCAGCACACAAAGGGCAACGCAAGCCGACGGTTAGACAGCAGCCTCTCTCTCGTGCAAAGCAGAGACCAAGAAGACAACGATCGTTCTGTTGCTGCACATCATCTTTAGACACAAGGCCTCAACTCAACGCTCACATCAGCACAGTTTCTGCTCTCCGCTCGGACAACACCGCCAACAACGACTCGCAAGTTCTCTTAAGCTACGCTTTAAGCAAAGAGAAGCACTCCCGAGTACCAGAGTAAGTGTTTCGTTGTGTGTATTTTGTACAAGGTCAAAGAGAGTGCAACTAAGGGTGAGAAAGGTACATACACATATAACAGCAACATGTCAACAGCCGAGTCCCACGACCTCGAAGCCAATCCTCAGGTGGAGATCGACAATCTCAGTGTTATTCAGACAAATCTCATTGCGAGGGTTAATCAAACGGTGCGTAATTTCAGAAAGGATGGCGCAGATCGGAAAACAAAAGCTTATTTTCAAACGCGCTTACAAACTTTGCAACGGTTCTTAGGTGAATTTGAGCAAAATCATCAACGTTTACTAATACTTCGATGTCCAAGTACGCATAGTTATGTGTCCAGCGAAGTGGCCTTTCGCTTTGATGAAGACTATACAACGGCCTTCAGCATCATATCAGAGGCCTACGAAAATGTATGTCCAAGAGCACCACCGGTACAGCAGAATCCAGAGCCAGCAAATCCATCTGTATCATCAGTGCAATTGCCCAAGCTACCTGTACCGACATTTACAGGCAAGTTTGTGGATTGGCCGGCATTTCACGATGCATTTGTTCAACTCATCCATAACAACCAGAAACTGTCCGACGTCCAAAGGTTTCATTTCCTGAAGCAAGCTCTTCCCTCGGATCGCGACGAGGATATTCAGCAGATGGCGGTTGCGGGAAATAACTATGCAACAGCTTGGAGTCTCGTCCTCAAGCGATACGACAACAAACGGCTGCAGTTTATGTACCATATGAACGGTTTGTATGACTTGCCACAGTTGACAAAGGAGCAGTCTGCTGATATAAAACATATGCTTAATGTTGCGACGGTTTGTCTCAATGCTTTCAAGAATCTAGATGTTCAGCACTGGATGGCTCATCATCTCACTTCCAGACTGTCAAGCACGACACTGCAAGCTTGGGAGCTCCATCTCGGTAGCTCTGCCGAACTTGCCACATTTTCTCAGCTGCAATCATTTCTCAACGACCGTCTCGTCAGCATCGATGTGTTCGAAAATCGAGGCCACTCCACGACGCGGACACCTGTGCCGCAGCCTGTCAACCAAAGGCACCCGAAGAAGTCAGTTGGCAACGTAACATACAAGGGCAACAGTTTCCACGCCAAGACTGCGGTTGCCGAACACACTCGCTGCCCTCACTGTAGCGACAGTCACAATCTTCGGCACTGCCCGGACCTTTTGTCCAAGGACTGCTTTGCAAGGAAAGCCATCGTCGATCATGCAAAGGCATGCCTCAACTGTCTGAGCCGTTCCCATGCACTTTCAAAATGTACCAGTAAAGGAACTGCACGCAGTGTGGTCAAAGACACCATACACTGCTGCACTTCCCAACTCCTGCTCAGGTGGCAACACAGCCTCACGCAGCCTCCCATAGCGCTCGTTCCGGTAACTCCTGGCAGTATACAACGAGCGACCCGTCTGGCAGGGCTACACCTACGCAACTCTACGCTAGGACCCCACTTCCTACTCAGAGCACTGCACAGCCTCTCCCAGTTGTTCCCAACCTTAGTTCCGGTGGTCATCCACAGTCTGCAGCGACCGACTCGTCTGTGAGAACACACTCTGCGCAGCTAGTCTCCGCCACGGCAACGCATCACGGACCCAGCACTGTCCTTCTGGCCACTGCCCTGGTCACAATCCACAACCCCACACTGGCCAATCAGCTGTGGTACGTGCGTTAGTGGATTCAGGCTCGGAAGGAACCCTCATCACAGAGCACACAGTGCAGGCTCTTAACCTCAAGCGGCATCCAATTTCGGCAGAAATTGCTGGAGTTGGGACCACCTCCAAGAACAGGTGTACCTACACTACAGAATTGTCATTAAGTTCTTGTACTTCACAGTTTTGTACTACCATTGATACTGCGTTTATACTTAAAACGCTTACATCGCAATTACCTTCACAATCCATCAAATTGCAGCAATGTCCTCATTTGAACGGAATAGAACTCGCCGATCCCAGGTTCTACAAATCACAACGGATTGATCTTCTGCTGGGAGCGGACGTAATCCCACAGATCCTGCTTTCAGATATCCGCAGAGGAAAGGAGAACCAACCAATTGCACAACACACCCAGCTTGGCTGGATAGTCTTTGGTCGAGCCACTTCCACACGCTCACACGCTGTCACCATTAGATGTCACCACAACAGGCTAGAGAATCTCGTCCAGAAATTCTTCGAAATGGAGCATCTCGGTTCTGCAAAACAGCTCACACCAGAAGAGCGATGGTGCGAGGAGCATTTTAAACGAACTCACATCCGTCAACGGAACGGCAAGTATTTGGTACGATTACCACTTAAGCGTTTGTTTGACCCTTCGCAGGTGCTAGGCAAATCACGTCAAATCGCAATCAATCGATTCCAAATGCTTCAACGAAGATTCCAAAGGCAGCCGGAGCTGCAAGCCAAATATTCGGAAGTCATGGATGAGTACTTTCAACTAGGCCAGGTGACCAAAGTAACAACCAAGGAGCAGCAGCATTGCATCATTAGCAAGGAGAATGGAATCGAGTCCACATGTTGCACCTTGCCTCATCACGCAGTATTCAAGGAGGAAAGTGTCACTACTAAGGTTAGAGTAGTATATGACGCCTCCTGTAAAACGTCAAACGGAAAATCGCTCAATGACGTCCTATGCACCGGACCAGCGCTCCAAAACGATCTAGCTGGCGTGGTCCTCAATTGGCGTTTCCATCGTTTTGTTTTTGCTGCCGACATTCAGAAGATGTATAGATGCATTGACATGAATGCAGAGGATTCGCAATATCAACGCATTTTTTGGCATGACGAGCACAACCAGGTAGCTGAGTATTATCTCAACACAGTTACGTTTGGAACCGCTTCAGCTCCTTACACAGCCATTCGCGTCATACATCAACTGGCGCAGGATGAACGCGACCGATACCCACTCGCGGAAAGGGTCCTTCGACACGAAATATACGTTGATGACGTACAAAGCGGATCTTCCACTCGCGAAGGAGCATTAGAAATTCAAAATCAATTGATCGGAGCCTTACGATCAGCAGGAATGGAACTTCGAAAGTGGTCTGCGAATGACGCTTCTCTGCTACAAGACATACCTCCAGACCATTTATCTCGTAAGACATTATTAGAGTTTGAGTACCAAGATCCTGTTAAAACCTTAGGTCTCTATTGGCATCCACATCAAGACTATTTTGGGTTCAAGATAAATTTTGAAATCAGTCACGCACATACTAAACGTTCTTTACTTTCCACAGTCGCCCGACTGTACGACCCCTTAGGTTTCATTACGCCCTGTGTCATGACCGCGAAGGCGATACTCAAGGACTCATGGATGGCCCGCATCAAACGCAACGATGGCAGCCTAGCACAACTGGACTGGGATGAACCGCTGCCAACCGAACTGCTTGATAGATGGCAGGGATTCATACAGAACTTGTCATATGTCGAGCAAATTCAAGTACCACGATGGCTACGCTTCAACATCCACGAGCTTGCGTCATTACAGCTACATGTTTTCTACGATGGATCATCACTGGCGTATGCAGCATGTGCATATATTCGTGCAGAGCTACCAAACGGAAAGATTCAAACTCATTTGCTAGCTGCACGCAGTCGAGTCACACCCACGAAACCGATCACAATTCCACGAGTCGAACTTTCGGGTGCGCTGCTGGCAGTTAAACTTGCAAAATGGATCCTGGACCAACTTCGCACAGCAGGACCACCTATCAGAACCTTCTATTGGTCAGATGCTACTATAGTCTTGTTTTGGATAAACGGAGATCCCCACCGATGGCAAACCTTTGTGTCAAACCGCGTTGGACAGATCTTGGAGCACAGTACATCAACTCAGTGGAGACATGTACCCGTGGCTTAATACCACAAGAGTTAGCAGTACATCCATTGTGGTGGTCTGGACCATCCTGGCTACAGCAGCCGGAAATTCAATGGCCGTCAAGTCAAGACATCGACATGACTATAACCGAGGAGAAACCATCAGTTTTGTTTCAAAATGCTGTGCAAGTCTCGGAGGCTCCAGAAATCATCATCCAAAACTATTCCTCATACAACAGGTTAGTGTCACTTTTGGCATATGATCTACGGTTTATACATAACATTCAAGCCAAAGGGGACAAACTGCCTGGATCACTTAGTGTGCAGGAGCTCGACAACGCTTTAATACATCTCGTTCGCAGCATTCAACAGGAGGTCTACACGATAGAAATATCGAGGTTGAAGGGAAACAAGGCACTATCGGGCACACACAAACTGTGTCAATTATCCCCATGTCTAGATGACCAACAAATCCTAGGAGTCAGAGGTCAACTCAGAAATTCAATGCACCTTCCAATAAGCCAGCGACAACCAATGATCATTCCCAATCATCATCATTTCACCGATCTCGTCGTGCGTAATGCCCATCGTCTCGCACTCCACGGCGGCACCGAATTAACGCTGGCCACTATTCGACACAAATTCTGGATAGTCAACGGAAAACAAACTGTCAAACGCATTCTTCGACAATGCGTCCGATGTTTTCGTCACCGACCGAAACCAGCAGCACAATTGATGGCCGATCTTCCCTACATAGAGTCAATCCGCCAACTCGTGCATTCATCGCCACCGGAGTGGACTATACAGGCGCGTTCGAAATTCAAGCATCCAGATTCCGTGGACACACAAACTACAAGGCGTATATCGCAGTTTTCATCTGTTTGGCTACAAAGGCAATTCATCTGGAAGCGGTCACGGGCTTAACCACCGAACACTTTCTCATGGCCCTACAACGTTTCATCGCGCGTCGGGGCTACTGTCAACACATGTATAGCGACTGCGGCACGAACTTCATTGGTGCCGACCGGGCTCTTCAAACCTGGCAAATACATTTGAAACGAGAACTACCCACAACTGTAATACCTGCTTTAGCGGCCCGAAACGTCAATGGCATTTTAATCCACCGCATAGTCCTAATTTCGGAGGCCTTTGGGAGGCAAATGTAAAGTCTGTCAAAACACATCTCTATCGAGCCTTTTCAGGATATAAAATGACCTACGAACAACTTGCTACCGTGCTAACACAAATTGAAGCCTGTTTAAATTCCAGGCCATTATGTCCACTAAGCGCGGAGCCGGAGGACCTAGCTGTCCTCACCCCGGCACATTTTCTTATTGGAGATTCATTATTAGCCCCGCCGGATGTAACGACAAGGGATGTTCCACTCACAGTCCAATTTCTGGAAGGACAGAAAATGATCCGGCAATTTTGGAAGCGTTGGAGTTCGGATTGGCTATCACATCTTCAAGCCCGTCCAAAGTGGCGACATGAAACCGACAATCTACAAGTCAGCGATCTAGTAATTGTCAAGGATGACCGACTGCCACCCAACGAGTGGAAACTGGGAAGGATAATAGAAGTTCACCCTGGAGCTGACAGTTTAGTCAGAGTCGCAACTGTTAAAACAGCATCAGGCGTATACAAACGATCGGTCTCTAAACTATGTCGGCTACCGTTGCCACAGACCTCAGAATAATCCTACCACCGTTGCTAGCTCCTTTCGACCATACATGTACCATAACGAACACTTTATTTATTCACAGAGCATTCACAGGTGACATCCTTTGGTTTCTAATACTGGTCCCAGTATTGGGGGCGGCATGGACGGTTTTCTAAGGGTTAAACTACAAAGAGAGTGAGAGCGCTCTAACTGCGATTGCCCATTCGGAGAACGGCGTCGTTTCATGCTAGGGCGGCGTAACCTCGTCTCCGATCACCTAGAAGAGTCTTCGTTTGCGTGTCGACGAAATCACAACGACAATTAGCAGTTGCAGCCGGCCGCGCTTAAGCCCGTATTACCCATTAAATTGTACTCTATACGCGATTACGATTAAAGTTTAAGTTGATTGAAGTCCAAATGAATAAATCTCGAATTGTCTATATCGTGTAGTACATTATTAAACGCAAAGATTCCCCAGAGCATTTCTGCTCAACATTGAAATCTCGTATCGAGGATTTCACAACATACACTGTCTGGCTGCGGCAGTTTTTATTTTAGCTGAAGATCCTTCAGAATGGCATGGTAATGAAGATTAAAAAATATTAAAACATTTAAAAGTGGTTAATGATACAGCCGAACGTGCTGTTAAACTTATGCAAGACTATAACCAAATACTAACCAAAAAAGATGATGAGTTTCAGAAGTTACTAAACGTCGCAAAAAAATAGTCAATATTCATTGAATAAAAATTACTTTTAACTGTTAACTATTTATTGTTGGCTTAAATGTTAACCAATCGAGCTGAAATTTAAGAGGATGAATTATATTTTAATATTCTAATTCACAAATAATTTTAATCCCTTCAGAGCGATATATAGTATAATGCTCTGACCTCAAGTCGGCACGTCTAAGCGTTGTCGAATCGGCCTAAAACTTTATATTTTATTGTTTTATACCAAAAGGAACATAAGACCCTGAGACCTTTGATTCCGACACATTTTTTTTCGCCCATACAAATAAGCGTAACTGTAACCACAACAGGCTAGAGAATCTCGTCCAGAAATTCTTCGAAATGGAGCATCTCGGTTCTGCAAAACAGCTCACACCAGAAGAGCGATGGTGCGAGGAGCATTTTAAACGAACTCACATCCGTCAACGGAACGGCAAGTATTTGGTACGATTACCACTTAAGCGTTTGTTTGACCCTTCGCAGGTGCTAGGCAAATCACGTCAAATCGCAATCAATCGATTCCAAATGCTTCAACGAAGATTCCAAAGGCAGCCGGAGCTGCAAGCCAAATATTCGGAAGTCATGGATGAGTACTTTCAACTAGGCCAGGTGACCAAAGTAACAACCAAGGAGCAGCAGCATTGCATCATTAGCAAGGAGAATGGAATCGAGTCCACATGTTGCACCTTGCCTCATCACGCAGTATTCAAGGAGGAAAGTGTCACTACTAAGGTTAGAGTAGTATATGACGCCTCCTGTAAAACGTCAAACGGAAAATCGCTCAATGACGTCCTATGCACCGGACCAGCGCTCCAAAACGATCTAGCTGGCGTGGTCCTCAATTGGCGTTTCCATCGTTTTGTTTTTGCTGCCGACATTCAGAAGATGTATAGATGCATTGACATGAATGCAGAGGATTCGCAATATCAACGCATTTTTTGGCATGACGAGCACAACCAGGTAGCTGAGTATTATCTCAACACAGTTACGTTTGGAACCGCTTCAGCTCCTTACACAGCCATTCGCGTCATACATCAACTGGCGCAGGATGAACGCGACCGATACCCACTCGCGGAAAGGGTCCTTCGACACGAAATATACGTTGATGACGTACAAAGCGGATCTTCCACTCGCGAAGGAGCATTAGAAATTCAAAATCAATTGATCGGAGCCTTACGATCAGCAGGAATGGAACTTCGAAAGTGGTCTGCGAATGACGCTTCTCTGCTACAAGACATACCTCCAGACCATTTATCTCGTAAGACATTATTAGAGTTTGAGTACCAAGATCCTGTTAAAACCTTAGGTCTCTATTGGCATCCACATCAAGACTATTTTGGGTTCAAGATAAATTTTGAAATCAGTCACGCACATACTAAACGTTCTTTACTTTCCACAGTCGCCCGACTGTACGACCCCTTAGGTTTCATTACGCCCTGTGTCATGACCGCGAAGGCGATACTCAAGGACTCATGGATGGCCCGCATCAAACGCAACGATGGCAGCCTAGCACAACTGGACTGGGATGAACCGCTGCCAACCGAACTGCTTGATAGATGGCAGGGATTCATACAGAACTTGTCATATGTCGAGCAAATTCAAGTACCACGATGGCTACGCTTCAACATCCACGAGCTTGCGTCATTACAGCTACATGTTTTCTACGATGGATCATCACTGGCGTATGCAGCATGTGCATATATTCGTGCAGAGCTACCAAACGGAAAGATTCAAACTCATTTGCTAGCTGCACGCAGTCGAGTCACACCCACGAAACCGATCACAATTCCACGAGTCGAACTTTCGGGTGCGCTGCTGGCAGTTAAACTTGCAAAATGGATCCTGGACCAACTTCGCACAGCAGGACCACCTATCAGAACCTTCTATTGGTCAGATGCTACTATAGTCTTGTTTTGGATAAACGGAGATCCCCACCGATGGCAAACCTTTGTGTCAAACCGCGTTGGACAGATCTTGGAGCACAGTACATCAACTCAGTGGAGACATGTACCCGTGGCTTAATACCACAAGAGTTAGCAGTACATCCATTGTGGTGGTCTGGACCATCCTGGCTACAGCAGCCGGAAATTCAATGGCCGTCAAGTCAAGACATCGACATGACTATAACCGAGGAGAAACCATCAGTTTTGTTTCAAAATGCTGTGCAAGTCTCGGAGGCTCCAGAAATCATCATCCAAAACTATTCCTCATACAACAGGTTAGTGTCACTTTTGGCATATGATCTACGGTTTATACATAACATTCAAGCCAAAGGGGACAAACTGCCTGGATCACTTAGTGTGCAGGAGCTCGACAACGCTTTAATACATCTCGTTCGCAGCATTCAACAGGAGGTCTACACGATAGAAATATCGAGGTTGAAGGGAAACAAGGCACTATCGGGCACACACAAACTGTGTCAATTATCCCCATGTCTAGATGACCAACAAATCCTAGGAGTCAGAGGTCAACTCAGAAATTCAATGCACCTTCCAATAAGCCAGCGACAACCAATGATCATTCCCAATCATCATCATTTCACCGATCTCGTCGTGCGTAATGCCCATCGTCTCGCACTCCACGGCGGCACCGAATTAACGCTGGCCACTATTCGACACAAATTCTGGATAGTCAACGGAAAACAAACTGTCAAACGCATTCTTCGACAATGCGTCCGATGTTTTCGTCACCGACCGAAACCAGCAGCACAATTGATGGCCGATCTTCCCCTACATAGAGTCAATCCGCCAACTCGTGCATTCATCGCCACCGGAGTGGACTATACAGGCGCGTTCGAAATTCAAGCATCCAGATTCCGTGGACACACAAACTACAAGGCGTATATCGCAGTTTTCATCTGTTTGGCTACAAAGGCAATTCATCTGGAAGCGGTCACGGGCTTAACCACCGAACACTTTCTCATGGCCCTACAACGTTTCATCGCGCGTCGGGGCTACTGTCAACACATGTATAGCGACTGCGGCACGAACTTCATTGGTGCCGACCGGGCTCTTCAAACCTGGCAAATACATTTGAAACGAGAACTACCCACAACTGTAATACCTGCTTTAGCGGCCCGAAACGTCCAATGGCATTTTAATCCACCGCATAGTCCTAATTTCGGAGGCCTTTGGGAGGCAAATGTAAAGTCTGTCAAAACACATCTCTATCGAGCCTTTTCAGGATATAAAATGACCTACGAACAACTTGCTACCGTGCTAACACAAATTGAAGCCTGTTTAAATTCCAGGCCATTATGTCCACTAAGCGCGGAGCCGGAGGACCTAGCTGTCCTCACCCCGGCACATTTTCTTATTGGAGATTCATTATTAGCCCCGCCGGATGTAACGACAAGGGATGTTCCACTCACAGTCCAATTTCTGGAAGGACAGAAAATGATCCGGCAATTTTGGAAGCGTTGGAGTTCGGATTGGCTATCACATCTTCAAGCCCGTCCAAAGTGGCGACATGAAACCGACAATCTACAAGTCAGCGATCTAGTAATTGTCAAGGATGACCGACTGCCACCCAACGAGTGGAAACTGGGAAGGATAATAGAAGTTCACCCTGGAGCTGACAGTTTAGTCAGAGTCGCAACTGTTAAAACAGCATCAGGCGTATACAAACGATCGGTCTCTAAACTATGTCGGCTACCGTTGCCACAGACCTCAGAATAATCCTACCACCGTTGCTAGCTCCTTTCGACCATACATGTACCATAACGAACACTTTATTTATTCACAGAGCATTCACAGGTGACATCCTTTGGTTTCTAATACTGGTCCCAGTATTGGGGGCGGCATGGACGGTTTTCTAAGGGTTAAACTACAAAGAGAGTGAGAGCGCTCTAACTGCGATTGCCCATTCGGAGAACGGCGTCGTTTCATGCTAGGGCGGCGTAACCTCGTCTCCGATCACCTAGAAGAGTCTTCGTTTGCGTGTCGACGAAATCACAACGACAATTAGCAGTTGCAGCCGGCCGCGCTTAAGCCCGTATTACCCATTAAATTGTACTCTATACGCGATTACGATTAAAGTTTAAGTTGATTGAAGTCCAAATGAATAAATCTCGAATTGTCTATATCGTGTAGTACATTATTAAACGCAAAGATTCCCCAGAGCATTTCTGCTCAACATTGAAATCTCGTATCGAGGATTTCACAACATACACTGTCTGGCTGCGGCAGTTTTTTATTTTTAGCTGAAGATCCTTCAGAATGGCATGGTAATGAAGATTAAAAAAATATTAAAACATTTAAAAGTGGTTAATGATACAGCCGAACGTGCTGTTAAACTTATGCAAGACTATAACCAAATACTAACCAAAAAAGATGATGAGTTTCAGAAGTTACTAAACGTCGCAAAAAAATAGTCAATATTCATTGAATAAAAATTACTTTTAACTGTTAACTATTTATTGTTGGCTTAAATGTTAACCAATCGAGCTGAAATTTAAGAGGATGAATTATATTTTAATATTCTAATTCACAAATAATTTTAATCCCTTCAGAGCGATATATAGTATAATGCTCTGACCTCAAGTCGGCACGTCTAAGCGTTGTCGAATCGGCCTAAAACTTTATATTTTATTGTTTTATACCAAAAGGAACATAAGACCCTGAGACCTTTGATTCCGACACATTTTTTTTCGCCCATACAAATAAGCGTAACTGTAATATACATAAGTAGATATACAGGCATTTCCGCGAAAAGGTCCACCAGGAGTCCCAAAAAAAGTACCGAAGATCTTGCTGTTTTTCATTATATATTATTTAGAAGTATTGAAATTCTATATTTTTGGGTTAAAATAGTGAATAAAAGTTCATATGTAAAAAATAATTGTAAGCGAAGTTGAGCTTGTATGTATCTTGCACTGGGTACGTTTTATAGGCTTATTTCGTTAAAATATTTACTACATTTAGAGTTCTCTTACCGTAGAGCTTCTCTTCTTTAATTGTACTTAGATAACTGAAGTTACGGTAAAAATTACAAAGAAAGACAACAGAGCACGAATTAACCGTATTTGTGCTAATCTTCAATGTGATCTTCTTTCGTCGCGTGAGTGACCGAAAAACAGCATAAGTTGTCAAAACTTTTGCATTTATTGATAAGAGTGGACGCAAATTTGTAGTTTACGTGAGATTGGTTCAACAATCAGTAAAATAAAATTAAATAACATTTTTTTCCAATAATTTATTTTTTATTCATTGCGAAAATTTGTTGTGTTAAGTGCAATCCCTTCTAGACAAATTATTTTTGCTTAGTTATTGTTAGCTTTCTTCAATTAAAATTTATATGGACCAGATGGAATCTGATCCAGATTCGGCAATCTGGTAGATATGTTCATTCTCCATGACTGTGCATCTTTAATTTTCTCGTATCTTTAAAATTGTGGATGCCACAAATTTTCGTCCTTTGTGGGGGAAATTTTGAAATACACCTGTAACAGTTAGATCTAACAGGAGTGTGGATACCAAATTTGGTTGCTCTAGCTCTTATAGTCTCTGAGATCTAGGAACTCACTTTTAGCGATAGGCAAAGCCGACCATGAAACGTGTGTGTTAGAGAGAGACAGAGCGAAAAAGAATGAAATTGTTTTCATCATTCTGGCTATAATAATGATACGATCAGGTTTAGATTCTGCAGTCTAGAAGATATTGTCATTCTCTACGATTCTGCGTTTTTAGTTTTCTAGTTTTCTAGGGCGGAAGGGGGCGGGGCGAAGTTTTGAAATACACTTGTAAAAGTGACATATCACAGAAGTCTGGATACAATAATGTCGTTGCTCTAGCTCTTATAGTCTCTGAGCACTAGGCGCTCATAGGGACGGACGGACGGACGGACAGACAGACATGGCTCAATCGACTCGGATTTTGATGCTGATCAAGAATATATACTTTATGGGGTCGGAAACGCTTCCTTCTGGACGTTACACACATCCATTTTCACCACAAATGTAAGATCCCTATACTCATTTTGAGTATCGGGTATAAAAATAACCCACAAAAACTGATGGATTATAGAGCAAAACAAAGAGAATTGTTTGCAGCTCATGGATATCTCTTTTTTATTGTTTCTTCTTCTTCTTAGCTTAAATATTAATGTAATGACTATTCTTGTATATATAACTGCACACAAAACTGCATTGGAAAAAATGTCGCGTGAGTGACCCAGAAGAATCCTTCGCAAAAAAAAGAACAGGCCAAATTTTGAAATATCATAAGTCTAATAATAAAGCGTCAATTATCTTATTTATGTCAAAAATATTTATAGTTAAAAATTTGCACGCAATTTGCAGAGTTTGCCGATTATTAGCATTGATGTCTAAAGCCATGTCTTTTTGAAGTCGCGTGAGTGACCGCTCTTATGTGGCTTTTATCTCAAAAGATAAAAACCGGAGGCTCTCAATTTTTTTTGCCATTGATAGTACTCTCAAATTACTACAAAAAATTATTAGTGGTGAAGTGTAAAAAATTTAATTTTGTTTGATTTATTTAATATTGAAAATTTTATTTTGCTTCCGAAAATCGTGTGAGTGACCGCGGAAATGCCCATATGGATACACCTAATTCTGTTTTTACACGGTCTTTTTTTACACGATTTTGAAATAACACGGTTTGAAAATCAACAATTTTACATATATTTACACGGTTTTTTCCATTTAACACGGTTCAAAATAACAACACAAATATATAAAATCACACACAGCTCAAAAAAAAGCTAGAAACCAAACGAAAACAAGAAAGCATTAAGAGAATATGTAAATATTTGTTTCTCTTTCGTTATTTTGCGTATACGATCAATGTCTTTTTTTACACGGTTTTTTCAGGAACCAATCTACCGTGTAAAAACAGAATTAGGTGTAGTTTGTGTTCGAAAATGCTTCCTTATGAGTGTTACACACATCCCCATCCAACACAAAGCTAATACATATATCCCTAAACTCTTCGAGTGCCGGGTAAAACGGAAATTTTTTGCTTAATTTTCGCTTTTCCAAAAAAAGTAGCTGTGTTTCTATTCAAGCGAGGGTTAAGTCTGATCATTTGCAAGCAAACAATACAGAATCAGTATCTTATTTTACCACAATGGTACTCCAATATTAAAATGGTGACAACGGCATTTTTTAATGGCAAACTAATTTTTATTTTTTTTTTAATTCACAGAATTCCGTTTCAAATAATCTGTGCGATAAAAAAGTGCAGTATTTTTGTTTTTAATTCTTAAAATTAAAATTAAACATTCTTTTGGGTTGATTAAGCTTAAATATACAATGTCAAAAATGTGTAATCATTGTTTTTGTTGTTTTTTAAGTTACCTATTTATAGTTTTGATATTTTTTTTCACAAACTACTTTATAATTAATCACTGAATTGGTATGAATTTAAAAAATTTGATAAATTTGAATCAAAGGCCATTATTTTCTTATCCAAAGTCAAAAAACTAAATTTATTTTCAGTGTGTAAAGAGTTTCTTGACATACTGTATGTATGATTCTTGTTGGCGATGAAATTTCATCTTAATCAATCTTTTGGGATAATACATACACTAATCTTCAGACAAAAGCCAGGTTTAAGACTAGTTGACTTCAGCTATGATGACCCAAGCTTCTCTAAAAATTGGTGGGGTTATTACAGAGTAGAATTTTTGAATGGAGCTTGTCGAGATTGTTTATTTGCTCTAGTTCTGTGTCTACGGGGCCATGATATCCGTGCACAGAATCGCTTCGATTTGTGTTTGGGACTTTCAGACTACTATTATGCACATATGTACATATATACATACATACATATGTAGATGTAAACATACGTATGTACATTAGAACGAATAAAATAAACCTTACTCTTCGAGTAGCTAATGTCCAAATTTCCACTATCCGAATTGTTTAATGTTTTTAGAGTCTTATTAATTTCAGTTTGTTCGGAAGTTTGTATATATCAACATATTTCAAATAGTTACATCGAAAAATATCACTAAGCAATAAAATACATACATACATTTATGTTTAGTGGGAGCTAGATTTGGTTGTATACATTTTATATCTGCATCACGTATATTATCCGTTTAATTCTTTACTAATTTTGCTTTAAATGCAATCAAGCACAAACATACAAAAGATCAAAAACCCTTATTTTTGGAGAGCCCTAATCCTGCACGTCAAAATATACAACTATTCGGAACCAAATTAGGGCATTCCTGAAACTGATTTGGATTCTCTTTCGATTTCGTCGGTCAACTCATTTCTGAATTTTCCATTAGTGAACCCAAAACATCGAGCGACGGCATTTTTGGGTATCCTTATATTCTCTAGTAGAGCCTAATAGGCTATTCACACTGACGACCATCCCCATCCACCATCCATTTCGGGGATGATCCGTAAGGTTTTGCCGTTCCGAAAATTTCCCAGTTAGTCCACCATCCATTTTGGATGTTCCTAAACCGCACGTTTCTATGCGATAGTTAGCCGATGGTTTTCAAATGCAACTCTGAATAATTGTCATTCACAATGGAAAAATGGTATTTACTGCGAAAACGTAAACAATGATTGTGACAAAATTAACAAAAAACAAAAACAACAACAGAACAGCTCGGAAGGACAGCAGACCAAATTTTCGAAAATTTATTAATAAAATGGATTTAGTGCCAGAAAACTCCTCCAGTGGTACGTTGAATAGATATATTTGTTTTTTATTGTTTATAATATAAAATATTATTACACAATGCAGCAAACAAGAGAACAACAGCAGGCGGCAGGGTGAAATGGAGTGCCGCGCTTGAGAGCCTGCTGATTGACATATGGCAGGAGAAAATTGAAGATTTGCGCGGACTCAGAGGACGAGCCCAAAGTGTATAGCGCAATGGCGATGCGCTTTTCCAAAGGAATTGCAGCTCGGCAGTTGGTGTCCTTCTTTCGCAGCACTTCAAGCCGATTCACTAAAATATCAAAGCAGGGCCTCTCCATTCGGAAACTCTCTTTGAAAAACGCCTCGTTGTTTTTGGTACATCTCTCTCCCAAAATGTCCCGAACCGCTTCTAAAACCATAAAATATGTCCTTGTACTTTGAACTTTGGTTGAAGTTAGTAGAAGTACTCACAAACGACCATAATCTTCCTGGCTTTTGTGTTTTTATGGCAGTTGTGCAAGAAAATATTTTGCTGTTGAACCACAGCCGAAATAATTGCTATATCTTCATCATCCTTTATAAGAACCAAGAATTAATAAATCTTCCGCGCAAATTTAATGAACTTGTTATTGGCATCAGCTGTTTTTGACGGATGGTGGATGGTGGATGGTGGCAGTGTGAATCGGAGTTTCACATCTGTCAAAAAATCCCACCATTCCCCTGGGATGGGCTCAGTGTGCAGAGCCTATAATAGCCTCTGCACACAGAGCGCATCTGGAAAGGAACGGTAGGAATTTTTGAAAGATGTGAAACACCGATTCACACTGAGCACCATCCATCAAAAAACAGCTGATAGGCTTAAAAATAACAAAGTTTTGGTCTAAATGTGAAATTTCAACAAGTTAATTATAATAAAACTATACAGATTGTAGCGAATGGAAGACTAAGTAGGCTGGAAATAGTTAGTCGGAGCTGACAGTTTGTTCGGAACGAAAGATGTAATTTGGAATCATGAATTAAAAGAGCGAATTGACTTCAGGAATAGGTTTGAATCTGGATCCGTGCCGATGAGCAAGCCATTCAATGTTTCTGGTGGTGTCTCAATTAGAGGTTGCTACACTTTTCCTGATGAGTCATACCACCTACTCATGTTTGAATTTGAGCGCATGACAATGTGGACATTCTTTGTCCATAGCACCAATTAACAATTTCGGATGAGCAGAATATTTAATATATGGTTCGTACTCGAATGCAGGATGAAAAAAACGAAGCGAGGAAGCTGATCTTTCTGGACTTCCGAGCAATCTCCAGAAGGTTGCCCAGTTTCGTCCGCCTCGGCTTCGCACCTTGACCGTAGAAAAAATTCAGTGGATCTGTCCTGGTCTACCTCAACGGAACTTGTTTGGGTTCCTCTCAAATCTGCAATATTATCATGCCAAATGTTGATAACGAGATTTTCCATCTCCACTGTCCATTGTGTATTTGTTTTTAATAGTTGCAAAATACTATAATGAAAAAACAAACATACATATATTGTTTAAAATTATCAACACCAGTTTTTCCACTCTGTTTGTTGTGAAATCCTCGATACGAGATTTCAATGTTGAGCAGAAATTCTCTGGGGAATCTTTACGTTTAATAATAAACTACACGACATAGACAATTCGAGATTTTATTCATGTGGACTTCAATCAACTTAAACTTTAATCGTAATCGCGTTTAGGGTACAATTTAATGGGTACGACGGGTTTAAGCGCGGCCGGCTGCAGCTGCTTGATTGTCGCTGTGATTTCGTCGACACGCAAACGAAGACTGTTCTTGATGATCGGCGACGAGATTACGCCGCCCTCGCATGGAACGAAGACGTTCCCTGCATGGGTAAACGCAGTTAGAGAGCTCTCACTCTCTTTGTAGTTTCACTCTTAAAAAACCGTCCATGATGCACACAATACTGAGACCAGTATTAGACACAAACGGATGTCACATGTGAATGCTCTGCACCTTATTTAGGTGCTCGTTATGTTACATGTTTGATCATCTCCAGGGTGAACTTCTATTATCCTTCCCAGCTTCCACTCTTTGAGTGACAGTCGGTCATCCTTGAAGATGTGATAGCCAATCAGAAATTGGACTGTGAGTGGAACATCTCTTGTCGTTACATCCGGCGGAGCTAATTATGAATCTCCAATAAGAAAATGTGCCGGGGTGAGGACAGCTAGGTCCTCCGGCTCAGCGCTTAGTGGACATAATGGCCTGGAATTTAAACAGGCTTCAATTTATGTTAGCACGGTAGCAAGTTGTTCGTAGGTCATTTTATATCCTAAAAGGCTCGATAGAGATGGGTTTTGACAGACTTTACATTTGCCTCCCAAAGGCCTCCGAAAGTAGGACTATGAGGTGGATTAAAATGCCATTGGACGTGTCGGGCCGCTAAAGCAGGTATTACTATTGTGGGTAGCTCTCGTTTCAAATGTATTTGCCAGGTTTGAAGAGCCCGGTTGGCACTAATGAAGTTTGTGCCGCAGTCGCTATACATGTGTTGACAGTAGCCCCGACGCGCGATGAAACGTTGTAGAGCCATTAGAAAATGTTCGGTGGTTAAGCCCGTGACCGCTTCAAGATGAATGGCCTTTGTAGCCAGCCAGATGAAAACTGCGATATACGCCTTGTAGTTTGTGTGTCCACGGAATCTGGATGCTTGAATTTCGAACGCGTCTGTATAGTCCACTCCGGTGGCGATGAATGCACGAGTTGAAGGATTGACTCTATGTAGGGGAAGATCAGTCATCAATTGTGCTGCTGGTTTCAGTCGGTGACGAAAACATCGGACGCATTGTCGAAGAATGCGTTTGACAGTTGGTTTTCCGTTGACTATCCAAAATTTGTGTCGAATAGTGGCCAGCATTAATTCGGTGCCGCCGTGGAGTGCGAGACGATGTGCATTACGCACGACGAGATCGGTAAAATGATGATGGTTGGGAATGATCATTGGTTGTCGCTGGCTTATTGGAAGGTGCATTGAATTTCTGAGTTGACCTCTGACTCCTAGGATTTGTTGGTCATCTAGACATGGGGATAATTGACACAGTTTGTGTGTGCCCGATAGTGCCTTGTTTCCCTTCAACCTCGATATTTCTATCGTGTAGACCTCCTGTTGAATGCTGCGAACGAGATGTATTAAAGCGTTGTCGAGCTCCTGCACACTAAGTGATCCAGGCAGTTTGTCCCCTTTGGCTTGAATGTTATGTATAAACCGTAGATCATATGCCAAAAGTGACACTAACCTGTTGTATGAGGAATAGTTTTGGATGATGATTTCTGGAGCCTCCGAGACTTGCACAGCATTTTGAAACAAAACTGATGGTTTCTCCTCGGTTATAGTCATGTCGATGTCTTGACTTGACGGCCATTGAATTTCCGGCTGCTGTAGCCAGGATGGTCCAGACCACCACAATGGATGTACTGCTAACTCTTGTGGTATTAAGCCACGGGTACATGTCTCCACTGAGTTGATGTACTGTGCTCCAAGATCTGTCCAACGCGGTTTGACACAAAGGTTTGCCATCGTTGGGGATCTCCGTTTATCCAAAACAAGACTATAGTAGCATCTGACCAATAGAAGGTTCTGATAGGTGGTCCTGCTGTGCGAAGTTGGTCCAGGATCCATTTTGCAAGTTTAACTGCCAGCAGCGCACCCGAAAGTTCGACTCGTGGAATTGTGATCGGTTTCGTGGGTGTGACTCGACTGCGTGCAGATAGCAAATGACTGTGAATCATTACGTCTGTTAGTTCTGCTCGAATATATGCACATGCTGTATACGCTAGTGATGATCCATCGCAGAAAACATGTAGCTGTAATGACGCAAGCTCGTGGATGTTGAAGCGCAGCCATCGTGGTACTTGAATTTGCTCGACATATGGCAAGTTCTGTATGAATCCCTGCCATCTATCAAGCAGTTCGGTTGGCAGAGGTTCATCCCAGTCCAGTTGTGCTAGGCTGCCATCGTTGCGTTTGATGCGGGCCATCCATGAGTCCTTGAGTATCGCCTTCGCGGTCATGACACAGGGCGTAATGAAACCTAAGGGATCGTACAGTCGGGCGACTGTATAAAGTTAAGAACGTTTAGTATGTGCGTGACTGATTTCAAAATTTATCTTGAACCCAAAATAGTCTTGATGTGGATGCCAATAGAGACCTAATGTTTTAAGGGGATCTTGGAACTCAAACTTTAATAAGGTCTTACGAGACAAATGGTCTGGAGGTATGTCTTGTAGCAGAGAAGCATCATTCGCAGACCACTTTCGAAGTTCCATTCCTGCTGATCGTAAGGCTCCGATCAATTGATTTTGAATTTCTAATGCTCCTTCGCGAGTGGAAGATCCGCTTTGTACGTCAACAACATATATTTCGTGACGAAGGACCCTTTCCGCGAGCGGATATCGGTAGCGTTCATCCTGCGCCAGTTGATGTATGACGCGAATGGCTGTGTAAGGAGCTTCCAAAGGTAACTGTGTTGAGATAATACTCAGCTACCTGGTTTTGTTCATCATGCCAAAAGATGCGTTGATATTGCGAATCCTCTGCATTCATGTCAATGCACCTATACATCTTCTGAATGTCGGCAGCAAAAACAAAACGATGGAGGCGCCAATTCAGGACCACGTCGGCTAGATCGTTTTGGAGCGCTGGTCCGGTGCATAGGACGTCATTAAGCGATTTTCCGTTTGACGTTTTACAAGAGGCGTCATATACTACTCTAACCTTAGTAGTGACACTTTCCTCCTTGAATACTGCGTGATGAGGCAAGGTGCAACATGTGGTCTCGATTCCATTCTCCTTGATAATGATGCAATGCTGCTGCTCCTTGGTTGTTACTTTGGTCACCTGGCCTAGTTGAAAGTACTCATCCATGATCTCCGAATATTTGGCATGCAGCTCCGGCTGCCTTTGGAATCTTCGTTGAAGCATTTGGAATCGATTGAGTGCGATTTGACGTGATTTGCCTAGCACCTGCGAAGGGTCAAACACACGCTTAAGTGGTAACCGTACCAAATACTTGCCGTTCAGTTGACGAATGTGAGTTCGTTTAAAATGCTCTTGTCTTGTGGAACCAAGATGCTCCATTTCAAAGAATTTCTGGACGAGATTCTCTAGCCTGGTGCGGTGGCATCTAATGGTGACAGCGTGTGAGCGTGTGGCAGTGGCTCGACCAAAGACTATCCAGCCAAGCTGTGTGCGCTGTGCAATTGGTTGGTTCTCCTTTCCTCTGCCGATATCTGAAAGCAGGATCTGTGGGATTAAGTCCGCTCCCAGCAGAAGATCAATCCGTTGTGATTTGTAGAACCTGGGATCGGGGAGTTCTATTCCGTTCAAATGAGGACATTGCTGCAATTTGATGGATTGTGAAGGTAATTGCGATGTAAGCGTTTTAAGTATAAACGCAGTATCAATGGTAGTACAAAACTGTGAAGTACAAGAACTTAATGACAATTCTGTAGTGTAGGTACACCTGTTCTTGGAGGTGGTCCCAACTCCAGCAATTTCTGCCGAAATTGGATGCCGCTTGAGGTTAAGAGCCTGCACTGTGTGCTCTGTGATGAGGGTTCCTTCCGAGCCTGAATCCACTAACGCACGTACCACAGCTGATTGGCCAGTGTGGGGGTTGTGGATTGTGACCAGGGCAGTGGCCAGAAGGACAGTGCTGGGTCCGTGATGCGTTGCCGTAGCGGAGACTAGTTGCGCAGAGTGTGTTCTCACAGACGAGTCGGTCGCTGCAGACTGTGGATGACCACCGGAACTAATGTTGGGAACAACTGGGAGAGGCTGTGCAGTGCTCTGAGTAGGAAGTGGGGTCCTAGCGTAGAGGTGCGTAGGTGTAGCCCTGCCAGACGAGTCGCTCGTTGTATACTGCCAGGAGTTACCGGAACGAGCGCTATGGGAGGCTGCGTGAGGCTGTGTTGCCACCTGAGCAGGAGTTGGGAAGTGCAGCAGTGTATGGTGTCTTTGACCACACTGCGTGCAGTTCCTTTTACTGGTACATTTTGAAAGTGCATTGGAACGGCTCAGACAGTTGAGGCATGCCTTTGCATGATCGACGATGGCTTTCCTTGCAAAGCAGTCCTTGGACAAAAGGTCCGGGCAATGCCGAAGATTGTGACTGTCGCTACAGTGAGGGCAGCGAGTGTGTTCGGCAACCGCAGTCTTGGCGTGGAAACTGTTGCCCTTGTATGTTACGTTGCCAACTGACTTCTTCGGGTGCCTTTGGTTGACAGGCTGCGGCACAGGTGTCCGCGTCGTGGAGTGGCCTCGATTTTCGAACACATCGATGCTGACGAGACGGTCGTTGAGAAATGATTGTAGCTGAGAAAATGTGGCAAGTTCGGCAGAGCTACCGAGATGGAGCTCCCAAGCTTGCAGTGTCGTGCTTGACAGTCTGGAAGTGAGATGATGAGCCATCCAATGCTGAACATCTAGATTATTGAAAGCATTGAGACAAACCGTCGCAACATTAAGCATATGTTTTATATCAGCAGACTGCTCCTTTGTCAACTGTGGCAAGTCATACAAACCGTTCATATGGTACATAAACTGCAGCCGTTTGTTGTCGTATCGCTTGAGGACGAGACTCCAAGCTGTTGCATAGTTATTTCCCGCAAGCGCCATCTGCTGAATATCCTCGTCGCGATCCGAGGGAAGAGCTTGCTTCAGGAAATGAAACCTTTGGACGTCGGACAGTTTCTGGTTGTTATGGATGAGTTGAACAAATGCATCGTGAAATGCCGGCCAATCCACAAACTTGCCTGTAAATGTCGGTACAGGTAGCTTGGGCAATTGCACTGATGATACAGATGGATTTGCTGGCTCTGGATTCTGCTGTACCGGTGGTGCTCTTGGACATACATTTTCGTAGGCCTCTGATATGATGCTGAAGGCCGTTGTATAGTCTTCATCAAAGCGAAAGGCCACTTCGCTGGACACATAACTATGCGTACTTGGACATCGAAGTATTAGTAAACGTTGATGATTTTGCTCAAATTCACCTAAGAACCGTTGCAAAGTTTGTAAGCGCGTTTGAAAATAAGCTTTTGTTTTCCGATCTGCGCCATCCTTTCTGAAATTACGCACCGTTTGATTAACCCTCGCAATGAGATTTGTCTGAATAACACTGAGATTGTCGATCTCCACCTGAGGATTGGCTTCGAGGTCGTGGGACTCGGCTGTTGACATGTTGCTGTTATATGTGTATGTACCTTTCTCACCCTTAGTTGCACTCTCTTTGACCTTGTACAAAATACACACAACGAAACACTTACTCTGGTACTCGGGAGTGCTTCTCTTTGCTTAAAGCGTAGCTTACGAGAACTTGCGAGTCGTTGTTGGCGGTGTTGTCCGAGCGGAGAGCAGAAACTGTGCTGATGTGAGCGTTGAGTTGAGGCCTTGTGTCTAAAGATGATGTGCAGCAACAGAACGATCGTTGTCTTCTTGGTCTCTGCTTTGCACGAGAGAGAGGCTGCTGTCTAACCGTCGGCTTGCGTTTGGTTTGTGTGATAAAGTGAGGCTACTGTCCAAGCGCAGAGCTATCGTCCGGTGTTCTTTGTCTCTGCTTCATGTGAGAGATAGCGGCCATTGGATAAACCGTTGGTTTTCGTTCGGTTTGCCGTTTACAGTTGCAGCCGGTAAAATATGATTTTACATGTGCATCTGTATGAACGCGGAACGAGGTAGAATCATTTGCGAATAGTACGAATTAAACGTTGTTCCCCCCATGGGCCACCAAAAATGTTGTGAAATCCTCGATACGAGATTTCAATGTTGAGCAGAAATGCTCTGGGGAATCTTTACGTTTAATAATAAACTACACGATATAGACAATTCGAGATGTATTCATTTCTACTTCAATCAACTTAAACTTGAATCGTATTCGCGTATAGGATACAATTTAATGGGTACGACGGGCTTAAGAGCGGCCGGCTGCAACTGCTTGATTGTCGCTGTGATTTCGTCGACACGCAAACGAAGACTGTTCTTGATGATCGGCGACAAGGTTACGCCGCCCTCGCATGGAACGAAGACGTTCCCTGCGTGGGTAAACGCAGTTAGAGAGCTCTCACTCTCTTTGTAGTTTCACTCTTAGAAAACCGTCCACTGTTGTATTGTGCGTTATGACAATATTTTAGCAAAAAAAAGGAGACAGCCTTATGGGAAAAGCATACAGTTAGCAATGAGAGCAAGATTGACATATAGGTATGTAAAATATTATTTAAGGTATCGTTTATTTGTATTATTTATCGCGGTCGTGTGGTATGTGTGAGTACAAAATGTTTTTAATGTTACTGCTTATTCTCGGCTTTCTGCTGCTGTTGCACGTCCGTATGCTGCTATTCTCTCTTTTCGACTGCCTTTTGCGGTTCTTCTTCTTCTCTGCTGTGCTCTCTTTCTGCCGTAGACGCTAATCAGCATTTCATCTCGCTCTGTTATTACTGCTGCTGCCCACCACTGCTCCCTCAATGAACCAGCTTGCCCACTCCTTACACTCGGTCATCCTGATTAGTCATCAGTCCCTGATGACAATGCGTCCTCGTTTTCTACAGAAAAACTCGATAGATTTATGCTATCGTTGCTCGTAGTCGTATTGTTTGGTCCTTCGACGTCTGCTGCTTTCCGAACATTATAGCGTCCGCCTCGTTCCACGTTGGTTATTTCGTATGGTCTTAAGAATTCGCTAGCCATCTTTCTTCCGGTTACAAATTGTGTTCTACGTATGGCTACGAGATCTCCGACCTTGTATCCGTACTCGCATTTCCGCTTTTTATCGAATTGTTCCTTGTATCTGTCCTGGGCCTGCTGAATATTTTCTTTTGCCTCTTGTCGCATCTTCTGTCTCTCGTCTTCAAAATTATCGACCATCTCCTTTTCTATCAGCTGAAGTATGTCGCTATCCGGTCCACAACGCATTTTTACCCCGTTCTCAAATGGAGAACGCTTTGTAGACACATGAACAGTGCTGTTAATAGCCCTCTGAACTCGCGGTACGAACTTATACCATCTTCCAGGTTCCTCCGATGACAATTTGGAAATGATGCTCAGAATAGATCGGTTTACGCGTTCAATTTGTCCGTTTCCTCTTGGTACCCCTGTGGTGCTCCACACGTGTTCGATGTTCTTTTCCTTGACAAACTCCTCAAAGCTTGAAGATGTAAATGCTGCTCCACGATCGCTTACTATGCGTGCCGGATTTCCAAATACATCAGACCACTCCCTTAACTTCTTGAGAACTTCGTCTGCTCCTGTTGATTTTGTGGGATACATCCATACGAACATACTGAAGCTATCAACCATTGCGAAGATGTACTTGTACTGCTTTGAAGTAGCATCCATAGGCCCAAGGTGATCCACATGTATAGTATACAGCGGCTGTGATCCTTTGTCGATTTGATGCAGAAATCCCACTTTTTTGCCAAGTTTTTTGTTGTAGATTATACATTTCATACAGTTTCCTATGATCTGCATTACTTTTCCTTCCAGATGTGGAATCCAATAGGTCTGCTGTACGGTATGCATTGTTTTTTGAGCGGCAAAGTGTCCTGCGTTGTGAGCGTCGGTTATTATTTCTTTTTCCAATGACTTCGGTATGGCCAGCAAGTCCGTGCCTTGCACCACCTTGTATACGAGACCAGCTTTCAACTTAAAGTTGTCATAGGGTTTACTTTTCAAAATTTCGGAAACTGCTTTGATCATCGTATCCTCCTGCTGGGCTTTCTTAATTCTTGCTGTGACTTCCGAAGATACCATCATGACATCAATTGGGTACCTACTCAGGCAATCCACATGCTTCAGCCGTTCTCCTGGTCTGTGTTCCACTTCAAAGTCGTAGTCCTGCAGGTACAGGACCCATTGGTCTACCTTCCGCGGAATGTCCTTCTTGCTTAACGTTTTCTTAAAAGCAGCGCGATCCGTTACGAGCTTGAAGTTGCTATGCTGTCGTGCTTCAGACTCCGAGGTTTTCTTACTCCAGAACAAGATCGGATGCAATTGTCCTTCGTGCTATTGTAACAACGCCGCTGCGAACCTGTCCTTTGACGCATCAGTGTTTATCTCGGTTTTTGCATTCCTGCGATAGAGTCTCATGGCCGGCTCTTTCACCAATGCTTCCTTCAATGTAGCAAACGCCTGCTGCTCCTCCAGACTTATTTTAAATTGGACATCTTTTCGCAGCAGATTCGTCAATGGTTTTGACTATTAGCGAATTGTTTCTTATAAATTTACGGAAAAACCAGTTAATCCTTAAAACGACTGACGGCTTTGCTGACGGCTTTGGTTTTCTCCAATCCAGGCTTGATTTCACCTCCTCCAACTTGATGACCCAAAAATGTAATGGTCGACTGCAGAAATCGGCACTTCTTCCAATTCATCTTCAGCCCGTATTCAGTTTTTAATGCAGCAGGAAAAACCTTCTTCAGCTTTCCCAGGCATTTGTCGGGGTTTCAGCGTGTATAACAGGATCGTCCATGTACAGGTCAAGAATGTTTTCTTTTATGAGGTTTTGAAATACAAAACTTATAAAACGGATTAAAACTGCTGGCGAATTGCAAAAACCGAAAGGCGCACGGTTGAACTTAAAGAGTCCTACCTTCGTTATGAACGCCGTATATATTTTTTGCTGCTTTCCTCCACAGGAACGTGGAAGAACCCATTTTTAAGTCTATGATGGTGAACATCTTCAACGATTGGAACGTGAAAGTAATCTTTCAATTCTATCTTGTTCGACTGACGATAGTCCACGCAGACCCCACTACTCCCATTCTTCTTCTTGACAATTACTGTACGACTGGCGAAATTTGATTATGAGCGTCGTATTATCCCAGCGTTGGCCCATTCATCAATCTGCTGATTGACAACGTCGGCTTAGCTAATGGCCACTCGACCTGGAGAATGTCGAAACGGCGCTATTTTCTTATCCGGCACGATCTTCAGCATGATCGGGCACGACGCAGTCTGCTTCTTTTCAGTAAAGTCCTGAATCATAGATTGGACGGCATATCTGTACTGCGAGGGAACGTGTAAATTAGTATTTACTTCCACCACATTGTAAATACTTATCTGTTTGGTGTCCACAGTTTCCTCCGCCGGCAGGGAAGAAATCTTATATCCTACTGGCGTTGATGTCATTGTGAATTTGGATATAAAGTCGTGTCCCAGTCTGATTGCAGCGGAAACACTTTAATGAATCTCGGCAATCATTGCGTAGATGCTCCTGGGATCCACAATTGTAGCAGTGTTGCTTCATCTCATATCTGGTGTAATTGGACTTCTTTACGACTGGCCGAGAGCGTTTTTTCGTAGACTTCCTATTTCTCTCTCAGCTGCTTGTATGAGCTGCATCCATACAAAGTGTACTTGTAATCCGTTTAAGTAAAATTCAATCCGTCGACAATGTATCGAATCACGCGTTTCATCTGCAGTATATATTCGTGAAAACTTTCGCCGGCAATCTTCACTCGCAGAGACAACTGATTGTGAATTTGCGCACTGCATTTAACGCTCACACTCGAACTCCTGTATAGTTGGTGACGCAACTGGCCGTACTCATACACTGCTGTGGACTCCAGAAAAAGAGCGGCTGTACCTGTTATTTTTGCTCGGGCTTGCACGTATTTTTGTTTGTCATTTAGTCCGTATGCTTCAGGGTTTAGCTCGAAGTTATTAAACCACTGCTGTACTGGCATATTTTCTTCACTGAACTCTGAAATAATATTGGCAACATTTTTCTTGTCTATTTCATCAGCACTTATTTTCATCGAGAGAAGTAGAACAAGCTGTTGGAGCGTCTGTGTGTTTTCTTCTAGGACTGTTGACCTCATCGTTTCCTCGTTTGCGTTTTTCGGCAATCCTGCCCTGATCCTGCCCCTGATCCACTTGGGCCTTCGTTTTTTTGCATATTCTTGGTTGGTGGTCCACTTTTATTTTCTATTATAATTCTGCTGCGCAATACTCTTACGGGCAGCCTGCTTGTATCGCTTTCTCTGCTAGCGGCTTCTAAGAGTCTAATGCGCAGTTATTTTGCACCAAATTCTCCGGTTTTTTTTACCGTCTTGCCTCTGAGACATGCGACAAGCAAATTTTTTTTTTTCATTTACACAGGTGGTACGTTGGGGGTTGACCCCCCAAATGTAAGATATTATTTAAGGTATAGTTTATTCGTATTATTTATCGCGGTCGCCTGGTATGTGTTAGTAAAAAATGTCGCGGTCGTGTGGTATGTGTGAGTACAAAATGTTTTTAATGTTACTGCTTATTCTCGGCTTTCTGCTGCTGTTGCACGTCCGTATGCTGCTATTCTCTCTTTTCGACTGCCTTTTGCGGTTCTTCTTCTTCTCTGCTGTGCTCTCTTTCTGCCGTAGACGCTAATCAGCATTTCATCTCGCTCTGTTATTACTGCTGCTGCCCACCACTGCTCCCTCAATGAACCAGCTTGCCCACTCCTTACACTCGGTCATCCTGATTAGTCATCAGTCCCTGATGACAATGCGTCCTCGTTTTCTACAGAAAAACTCGATAGATTTATGCTATCGTTGCTCGTAGTCGTATTGTTTGGTCCTTCGACGTCTGCTGCTTTCCGAACATTATAGCGTCCGCCTCGTTCCACGTTGGTTATTTCGTATGGTCTTAAGAATTCGCTAGCCATCTTTCTTCCGGTTACAAATTGTGTTCTACGTATGGCTACGAGATCTCCGACCTTGTATCCGTACTCGCATTTCCGCTTTTTATCGAATTGTTCCTTGTATCTGTCCTGGGCCTGCTGAATATTTTCTTTTGCCTCTTGTCGCATCTTCTGTCTCTCGTCTTCAAAATTATCGACCATCTCCTTTTCTATCAGCTGAAGTATGTCGCTATCCGGTCCACAACGCATTTTTACCCCGTTCTCAAATGGAGAACGCTTTGTAGACACATGAACAGTGCTGTTAATAGCCCTCTGAACTCGCGGTACGAACTTATACCATCTTCCAGGTTCCTCCGATGACAATTTGGAAATGATGCTCAGAATAGATCGGTTTACGCGTTCAATTTGTCCGTTTCCTCTTGGTACCCCTGTGGTGCTCCACACGTGTTCGATGTTCTTTTCCTTGACAAACTCCTCAAAGCTTGAAGATGTAAATGCTGCTCCACGATCGCTTACTATGCGTGCCGGATTTCCAAATACATCAGACCACTCCTTTAACTTCTTGAGAACTTCGTCTGCTCCTGTTGATTTTGTGGGATACATCCATACGAACATACTGAAGCTATCAACCATTGCGAAGATGTACTTGTACTGCTTTGAAGTAGCATCCATAGGCCCAAGGTGATCCACATGTATAGTATACAGCGGCTGTGATCCTTTGTCGATTTGATGCAGAAATCCCTCTTTTGCCAAGTTTTTGTTGTAGATTATACATTTCATACAGTTTCCTATGATCTGCATTACTTTTTCCTTCCAGATGTGGAATCCAATAGGTCTGCTGTACGGTATGCATTGTTTTTTGAGCGGCAAAGTGTCCTGCGTTGTGAGCGTCGGTTATTATTTCTTTTTCCAATGACTTCGGTATGGCCAGCAAGTCCGTGCCTTGCACCACCTTGTATACGAGACCAGCTTTCAACTTAAAGTTGTCATAGGGTTTACTTTTCAAAATTTCGAAACTGCTTTGATCATCGTATCCTCCTGCTGGGCTTTCTTAATTCTTGCTGTGACTTCCGAAGATACCATCATGACATCAATTGGGTACCTACTCAGGCAATCCACATGCTTCAGCCGTTCTCCTGGTCTGTGTTCCACTTCAAAGTCGTAGTCCTGCAGGTACAGGACCCATTGGTCTACCTTCCGCGGAATGTCCTTCTTGCTTAACGTTTTCTTAAAAAAGCAGCGCGATCCGTTACGAGCTTGAAGTTGCTATGCTGTCGTGCTTCAGACTCCGAGGTTTTCTTACTCCAGAACAAGATCGGATGCAATTGTCCTTCGTGCTATTGTAACAACGCCGCTGCGAACCTGTCCTTTGACGCATCAGTGTTTATCTCGGTTTTTGCATTCCTGCGATAGAGTCTCATGGCCGGCTCTTTCACCAATGCTTCCTTCAATGTAGCAAACGCCTGCTGCTCCTCCAGACTTATTTTAAATTGGACATCTTTTCGCAGCAGATTCGTCAATGGTTTTGACTATTAGCGAATTGTTTCTTATAAATTTACGGAAAAACCAGTTAATCCTTAAAACGACTGACGGCTTTGCTGACGGCTTTGGTTTTCTCCAATCCAGGCTTGATTTCACCTCCTCCAACTTGATGACCCAAAAATGTAATGGTCGACTGCAGAAATCGGCACTTCTTCCAATTCATCTTCAGCCCGTATTCAGTTTTTAATGCAGCAGGAAAAACCTTCTTCAGCTTTCCCAGGCATTTGTCGGGGGTTTCAGCGTGTATAACAGGATCGTCCATGTACAGGTCAAGAATGTTTTCTTTTATGAGGTTTTGAAATACAAAACTTATAAAACGGATTAAAACTGCTGGCGAATTGCAAAAACCGAAAGGCGCACGGTTGAACTTAAAGAGTCCTACCTTCGTTATGAACGCCGTATATATTTTTTGCTGCTTTCCTCCACAGGAACGTGGAAGAACCCATTTTTAAGTCTATGATGGTGAACATCTTCAACGATTGGAACGTGAAAGTAATCTTTCAATTCTATCTTGTTCGACTGACGATAGTCCACGCAGACCCCACTACCCCATTCTTCTTCTTGACAATTACTGTACGACTGGCGAAATTTGATTATGAGCGTCGTATTATCCCAGCGTTGGCCCATTCATCAATCTGCTGATTGACAACGTCGGCTTAGCTAATGGCCACTCGACCTGGAGAATGTCGAAACGGCGCTATTTTCTTATCCGGCACGATCTTCAGCATGATCGGGCACGACGCAGTCTGCTTCTTTTCAGTAAAGTCCTGAATCATAGATTGGACGGCATATCTGTACTGCGAGGGAACGTGTAAATTAGTATTTACTTCCACCACATTGTAAATACTTATCTGTTTGGTGTCCACAGTTTCCTCCGCCGGCAGGGAAGAAATCTTATATCCTACTGGCGTTGATGTCATTGTGAATTTGGATATAAAGTCGTGTCCCAGTCTGATTGCAGCGGAAACACTTTAATGAATCTCGGCAATCATTGCGTAGATGCTCCTGGGATCCACAATTGTAGCAGTGTTGCTTCATCTCATATCTGGTGTAATTGGACTTCTTTACGACTGGCCGAGAGCGTTTTTTCGTAGACTTCCTATTTCTCTCTCAGCTGCTTGTATGAGCTGCATCCATACAAAGTGTACTTGTAATCCGTTTAAGTAAAATTCAATCCGTCGACAATGTATCGAATCACGCGTTTCATCTGCAGTATATATTCGTGAAAACTTTCGCCGGCAATCTTCACTCGCAGAGACAACTGATTGTGAATTTGCGCACTGCATTTAACGCTCACACTCGAACTCCTGTATAGTTGGTGACGCAACTGGCCGTACTCATACACTGCTGTGGACTCCAGAAAAAGAGCGGCTGTACCTGTTATTTTTGCTCGGGCTTGCACGTATTTTTGTTTGTCATTTAGTCCGTATGCTTCAGGGTTTAGCTCGAAGTTATTAAACCACTGCTGTACTGGCATATTTTCTTCACTGAACTCTGAAATAATATTGGCAACATTTTTCTTGTCTATTTCATCAGCACTTATTTTCATCGAGAGAAGTAGAACAAGCTGTTGGAGCGTCTGTGTGTTTTCTTCTAGGACTGTTGACCTCATCGTTTCCTCGTTTGCGTTTTTTCGGCAATTGATCCTGCCCCTGATCCACTTGGGCCTTCGTTTTTTTTGCATATTCTTGGTTGGTGGTCCACTTTTATTTTCTATTATAATTCTGCTGCGCAATACTCTTACGGGCAGCCTGCTTGTATCGCTTTCTCTGCTAGCGGCTTCTAAGAGTCTAATGCGCAGTTATTTTGCACCAAATTCTCCGGTTTTTTTTACCGTCTTGCCTCTGAGACATGCGACAAGCAAATTTTTTTTTTTCATTTACACAGGTGGTACGTTGGGGGTTGACCCCCCAAATGTAAGATATTATTTAAGGTATAGTTTATTCGTATTATTTATCGCGGTCGCCTGGTATGTGTTAGTAAAAATGTTTTAATGTTACTGCTTATTCTCGGCTGATTTCTGCTGCTGCTGCGTCCGTATGCTGCTATTCTCTCTTTTCGACTGCCTTTTGCGGTTTTTTCGTTTTCTTTCGTAGTGATCAGACGAGTTTTTGTTTTGCGCTCCGCATTTTTTCCTTTTGTATTGAATAAACAGCCGGTGTTTTCGTAAATAAACTTTAATTAACTTCCTAACCAGTGAATGCCTTTTGATTTGTGTTAAAACATTATTTAACTTTTTATTTTTCGGCGTCGGCTTGTCGTGTTTGTGATGTTGCCGTGAGTACGCATTACATTGCATTACAGTCCTCTCTCGTCTTGTAGCTTTTGTTGTATTATCACTCTCTCCCTATCACCTAAACTTAACTCTCTCTCGCCCTCGTAACTTTCTATTCAGTAGCTCTCTCTCTCTCTCTCATTAGCTGCTGCTGCAACTGCTTTCCTCTCCTTCTATTAGCGTTTGTCTGGCACACTGGTCAGATAGATATTTGTTTTGAAATATTATTTGATTTTATTTTTGTTCAAATTTTTTATTATGGAGTTTTCTGTTGTATGTGCTAAAAAATCCTGTCGGAAAGAGATCACCCACGATCAGCCGAGTATCCCCTGCTGACTCTGCGATAGCATACTGCACGCAAAATGCGCTGGGTTTACGGGCCTCGTGGGTGATGCCATATCAAAACGTAATGGCTTGCACTACAGTTGTGAGGCATGCCGTGCGGTTGAGACTGACATGGTAATATTTATGAGGCAGACGCGGAAGGGCTTTAAGGAGCTGACCGTTGGCTTTAAAAAGCAGTACGATCGGCTCCTAGCCATGGAGTCTCAGTTTGGCAGTCTGCAACTGCTGAATGAGTCTTCAAGGCGTAAAAGGGTCACTCCGCGGGATCTGCAAGTGCCAACCGTCACTCAGCCGCTCGCAGCCGAAAAATTGACTCCGACCACTCAAAGTGTGCACTCCAAGGGCAACGACAGCTGCTGGCGATGCAGATTCGGTAGCCGAATTCATCGCCTCGGAGAACGTGCAGCCAAGTACGTCTGTAGCGTCCGTGTCCGTGGTGTCCGTAAGCTCGCTAGCTGTCCCGTCTATTCCGACCCCACCAGTAAATAGACGTTCCGGACCTCCGGATATTGCAACCACAGGTACTAGGCCTGTGGTGCCTAAATACACTGGTGGGGATCCCACCAAAACGACAAGTTTTTGTCTCACGGCTGGCCCCTGACCTCACATCTAATGATGTAACTGCTTTTATACAAAGCAAAATAAAAGCCGTCGGCTTAAAGGTGGAGAAGTTTAATTTCTCTTATGCCAGAGAGATAGCTTCATTCAAGATAAGTGTCTCCCCAACTCATTTTGACACCATTTGCTCTGCCAAAATATTGGCCAGAGCATTTGGTGGTGAAGGAGTTCAAGGCTAAGAAGAAGAATAGGCCCCCCATAAATCTTACATATCATCCCAATGTGCCATCTTCATCTTCCCGTCCTGCTTCCACCCTTCCAGAAAACTAACTTCTCTTTTAGTAACCTATCGGAATGTTAGAGGCTTGCGTAGTAAGCTCAGCATTCTTTTCCGGGATAGTGTTGCATTTGCTTCCCACGTTATTGTGTTTACTGAAACCTGGTTAAAGCCGGACATTCTTAGTTCCGAGGTTTTGGCAGGTCGGTACACAACTTTTAGAAATGACCGTTCGTCTCGACTTGCAGGAGGGGTTCTGATTGTAGTGGACTCTAACTTCACGTCGGAATACTTCACAGTCCAAGTTCAACAGGAACTGGAATTCCTGTGTGTAAAAGTGATTCTTCCCGCTTTCGCTATATTCATTACTTGCTCGTATAGTCCACCTTCTTCGAATATCTCAATTTATGAGCAGCACTTGTCCGCTTTAACCGCTGTATCTTTCTCGCTATCAGATAAAAATCATATGATAGTTCTTGGTGACTTCAACTTGCCAGGAACTGTTTGGTCTTCGGTAAACGAGTCTAGTAACCTAGTGCCCATGTCACGACATGATTTTGTTGACGGCTTGCCAAGTCAATCATGAAAAATTCCTCGATCCGACCATATCGGATACGACCATAGTTTGTTAACCCGAGCCCTTCCGCTCACTATATCTGAAGACGCCCATCCATACTTTCGAAGTGTCGCTAGATATAGGACCTACTGTATTGGATCGGTCGAGTAGGCTATCTGAACGTGTCCGCTGCTTTCGTAAAGCCGAGTATGCGAAGCTTAATAACCTCATTAGGCATTTTGATTGGTCCGCTTTGTACTTGTGCACTGATGTCATAAAAGGCACAAACATTTTGTACAATGCTCTTGGCACATTTTTTTGATTCTTGTGTCCCGCTTTCTTGTCCGATTATATCTGCAAAACCCCCTTGGTTTACCAAGGTTTACCAAAGAGTTATCCAGTCTAAAAAACTTAAAATCAAGACTTTATAAAAAAAGTTCAACAAGGTGGTTCTCCTACTTCTCACTAATAGCTCGGTCAAACTTTTCAGTTATTACTGCTCAATGCTATAAAAACTGCCTATCTCGATGCAGGATAAGTTTTCACAGGACCCAAAACAGTTTTAAAGCTTCGTAAACAGTAAGCGTAGAACGTCCACACACCCATCGTCGCTATCATTTCGTAATATGTCGGCAAATGATGATCAGGCAATCGCCGATCTTTTTGCCCAATTTTTCCAAACCACCTATTCTGAGGAAAGCTACTCTGGTCATCCGTACCCATACGGTTTGCCGAGGTCGAACGGCATTTTCAGTCCCTTGTTAAATGAATGTTCTCTACTTCATGATCTTCGACTAGTTAAGCCGGTGTTTTCACCGGGTTTCACAGGTTGTGTACTCAGGTACTGCGCCGAGGCTTGTGTGGAAACTATTCACCATGTCCATTGATTCATCTTGCTTCCCCCGATCTGGAAGGAATCGTTTATAATTCCTGTCCATAAAAAAGGTAGCAAGTCTGATGCAAAATTTATAGAGGTATAGCAAAGTTATCCGCTATTCCTAAAATGTTTGAGAAGGTTTTAACTCCGCACTTGCAACATCTCTGCAAGTCACTTATATCTCCAACTCAGCATGGATTTATAAGGTGGCGACCAACCACCACGAGCTTGTTAGAGTTTACCTCTTTCGTTATTAAAGGCTTTCATTAACATGTTATTTACATCGTCTTCAAAGCAACTCCCATTCTCTTCACCAGTTGAAGGGTTTCTTCCTGAGATGGACCAGGTCTCAAAGGGCAAAAACTCCCTCTCTTCATCTAAAGGTTTCCCCACAGGGCAGCCATCTAGGCCCCTTACTCTTCACACTCTTTATTAATGACTTGCCTTCGGTATTAACATACTCTCGAGTACTTATGTATGCGGATGATGTTAAACTCTGTGTCCAGTATAAGGACATTTCATTTCATTCTCGCTTGCAATCCGATTTCAATAACTTTTAGTCATGGTGTTGAAAACTTGTTACTTTAAAGCCTCGAAATGCAAAGTAATGACATTTCATCGTTCTAGCCCCTTATTGGCTACCTATACCCTATGTGGCGGGTCACTTGAGAGAATTACACTGGTGAATGATCTTGGTGTCTTATTAGACGCCAAGCTAAAGTTTTCTGAACACATTTCTACCATGGTAAATAAAGCCATGGGCGTGCTTGGGTTTATAAAGAGGTGGTCAAAGGAATTTGACGACCCCTATATAACAAAGACTCTCTATACTACGTTAGTTCGTCCGATTTTAGAATACGGCTCCTGTGTATGGTGCCCTTAATACAAAGTATACCAGGACCATATAGAATCAGTACAGAAAAACTTTTTACTCTTTGCTCTGCGGGGCCTTAACTGGGATGCGGCTGTGAGACTGCCATCTTACTCTAGTAGACTGCTATTAGTAAACCTCCCATCCTTAGTTAACCGTAGAAAAATGCTTGGTGTGATTATACCCGATACTCAAAATGAGTATTGGGGTATATTAAATTTGTGGTGAAAATGGATGTGTGTAACGTCCAGAAGGAAGCGTTTCCGACCCCATAAAGTATATATATTCTTGATCAGCATCAATAGCCGAGTCGATTGAGCCATGTCTGTCCGTCCGTCCGTCCGTCCCTATTAGCGCCTAGTGCTCAAAGACTATAAGAGCTAGAGCAACGAAATTTTGTATCCAGACTTCTGTAATATGTCACTGTTACAAGTGTATTTTAAAACTTCGCCCCGCCCACTTCCGCCCCCACAAAGGACGAAAATCTGTGGCATCCACAATTTTCAAGATACGAGAAAACCAAAAACGCAGAATCGTAGAGAATGACCATATCTTCTAGCCTGCAGAATCTGAATTGGATCGTATTAATATTATAGCCAGAATGAAGAAAACAATTTCATTTTTTCTCGCCCTGTCTCTCTCTAACACACACGTAGCATAGCCGGCTTTGCATAGCGCAAAAAATTAGCGCCTAGATCTCAGAGACTATAAGAGCTAGAGCAACCAAATTTTTTATCCACATTCCTATGATATCGGACCTTGACAATTTTGTTTCAGAATTTCGAACCACCCCCTTCCGCCCCCGCAAAGGACGAAAATCTGTGGCATCCATAGATCTCAGAGACTGTTAGACCTGACTGTCGAGCTCTCACTGCTACAAAACTATTTGTAATTTTTCACTGCAGAACTCACTGTTGAGAGGTCTTTTGCTCAGAAAGCACACTGCTACAAGTGTGTTTCAAAATTTCGGCCCCCCCTTCCGCAGCCATAAACAACGAAAATCTGTGGCAACCACAATTTTGAAGATAGGAGAAAATTAAAAACGCACAATCATAGAGAATGGCCATATCTACCAGATTGCCGAATCTTGCCGAATCCGAATCAGATCGGATTATTATTATAGCCAAAAGTAACAAATCAATTTGCAGTGGCTACGCAGCGCCCGTCGACACGTTCTGACTGATTTTCTGTCTCTCTCGCACGCACTCTTTGTCGTTTAATGAACCCATACTGACTATGTATCGGGTATAAATGTAGAGTTGCGGTCGCAGCAGCAACTCACAACGTTCCCCCTCGTTTTTATTCACAACTTGATCAAGTGTGACGTAGATAGCCCTGATCTGTTCAGCCGCATAAGCTTCACGATTCCTATTAGATTCACTAGGAACTAGTTACCGTTGTCTCTACCACTTTGTAGATCAAATTATTCCTTGCATGGACCGTTTAGTCTTAGTCTTAGGACCGTCTTATGCTCGGATTATAATTCCCTCTACCATAGTATATCCACCACTAATTCCCTTCCTCTTATTAAATTGCTAATACTCACATACCTTTCTCGTAATTGGAATCAGTACATTTGTATTTTGAATGCATGCTTAGTTCTCCTAGTAATGATTAGTTCTAATTTTCTTCGCATACTAGTCTAACAGCTATCTTTTTGCATGTTCGCGTTCGGTTCGGTTAACGCGTCATGCGGCAGCGCCCCTGCCTGTGATCCGCGCGTAGCAGCCTTCTGCTGGTGTCACACTGGCCACTTTATGGTGCAGTAATTGCATCGCCTCTTGAAAGATGCAGTCATTACATGTCAACGTCCAAGAAATAAAAAAGTCCGTGCCTTGCAGCAATTTAAAGTTGTCATAGGGTTTAATTTTCAGAATTTTGGAAACTGCTTTGATCATCGTTCCTCCTGCTGCTTCCTTTCCTCCTTTCTTAATTCTTGCTGTGACTTCATGACATCAATTGGGTACCTACTCAGGCAAACCATATGCTTCAGCCGTTCTCTGGTCTGTGTTCCACCTCAAAATCGTAGTCCTGCAGGTACAGGACCCATTGGTCTACCTTCCGCGGAATGTCCTTCTTGCTTAACGTTTTCTTAAAAGCAGCGCAATCCGTTACGAGCTTGAAGTTGCTATGCTGTCGTGCTTCAGACTCCGAGGTTTTCTTACTCCAGAACAAGATCGGATGCAATTGTCCTTCGTGCTATTGTAACAACGCCGCTGCGAACCTGTCCTTTGACGCATCAGTGTTTATCTCGGTTTTTGCATTCCTGCGATAGAGTCTCATGGCCGGATCTTTCACCAATGATTCCTTCAATGTAGCAAACGCCTGCTGCTCCTCCAGACTCATTTTAAATTGGACATCTTTTCGCAGCAGATTCGTCAATGGTTTTGACTATTTGCGAATTGTTTCTTATAAATTTACGGAAAAACCAGTTAATCCTTAAAACGACTGACGGCTTTGCTGACGGCTTTGGTTTTCTCCAATCCAGGCTTGATTTCACCTCCTCCAACTTGATGACCCAAAAATGTAATGGTCGACTGCAGAAATCGGCACTTCTTCCAATTCATCTTCAGCCCGTATTCAGTTTTTAATGCAGCAGGAAAAACCTTCTTCAGCTTTCCCAGGCATTTGTCGGGGGTTTCAGCGTGTATAACAGGATCGTCCATGTACAGGTCAAGAATGTTTTCTTTTATGAGGTTTTGAAATACAAAACTTATAAAACGGATTAAAACTGCTGGCGAATTGCAAAAACCGAAAGGCGCACGGTTGAACTTAAAGAGTCCTACCTTCGTTATGAACGCCGTATATATTTTTTGCTGCTTTCCTCCACAGGAACGTGGAAGAACCCATTTTTAAGTCTATGATGGTGAACATCTTCAACGATTGGAACGTGAAAGTAATCTTTCAATTCTATCTTGTTCGACTGACGATAGTCCACGCAGACCCCACTACTCCCATTCTTCTTCTTGACAATTACTGTACGACTGGCGAAATTTGATTATTAGCGTCGTATTATCCCAGCGTTGGCCCATTCATCAATCTACTGATTGACAACGTCGGCTTCGCTAATGGCCACTCGACCTGGCGAATGTCGAAACGGCGCTATTTTCTTATCCGGCACGATCTTCAGCATGATCGGTCACGACGCAGTCTGCTTTTTTTCAGTAACGTCCTGAATCATAGATTGGACGGCATATCTGTACTGCGAGGGAACGTGTAAATTAGTATTTACTTCCACCACGTGTAAATACTTATCTGTTTGGTGTCCACAGTTTCCTCCGCCGGCAGGGAAGAAATCTTATATCCTACAGGCGTTGATGTCATTGTGAATTTGGATATAAAGTCGTGTCCCAGTCTGATTGCAGCGGAAACACTTTAATGAATCTCGGCAATCATTGCGTAGATGCTCCTGGGATCCACAATTGTAGCAGTGTTGCTTCATCTCATATCTGGTGTAATTGGACTTCTTTACGACTGGCTGTGAGTCTTTTTTGTTTCACTCGGCCGAGAGCGTTTTTTCGTAGACTTCCTATTTCTCTCTCAGCTGCTTGTATGAGCTGCATCCATACAAAGTGTACTTGTAATCCGTTTAAGTAAAATTCAATCCGTCGACAATGTATCGAATCACGCGTTTCATCTGCAGTATATATTCGTGAAAACTTTCGCCGGCAATCTTCACTCGCAGAGACAACTGATTGTGAATTTGCGCACTGCATTTAACGCTCACACTCGAACTCCTGTATAGTTGGTGACGCAACTGGCCGTACTCATACACTGCTGTGGACTCCAGAAAAAGAGCGGCTGTACCTGTTATTTTTGCTCGGGCTTGCACGTATTTTTGTTTGTCATTTAGTCCGTATGCTTCAGGGTTTAGCTCGAAGTTATTAAACCACTGCTGTACTGGCATATTTTCTTCACTGAACTCTGAAATAATATTGGCAACATTTTTCTTGTCTATTTCATCAGCACTTATTTTCATCGAGAGAAGTAGAACAAGCTGTTGGAGCGTCTGTGTGTTTTCTTCTAGGACTGTTGACCTCATCGTTTCCTCGTTTGCGTTTTTCGGCAATTGATCCTGCCCCTTGATCCACTTGGGCCTTCGTTTTTGCATATTCTTGGTTGGTGGTCCACTTTTATTTTCTATTATAATTCTGCTGCGCAATACTCTTACGGGCAGCCTGCTTGTATCGCTTTCTCTGCTAGCGGCTTCTAAGAGTCTAATGCGCAGTTATTTTGCACCAAATTCTCCGGTTTTTTTTACCGTCTTGCCTCTGAGACATGCGACAAGCAAATTTTATTTTTTTTCATTTACACAGGTGGTACGTTGGGGGTTGACCCCCCAAATGTAAGATATTATTTAAGGTATAGTTTATTCGTATTATTTATCGCGGTCGCCTGGTATGTGTTAGTAAAAAATGTTTTTAATGTTACTGCTTATTCTCGGCTGATTTCTGCTGCTGCTGCGTCCGTATGCTGCTATTCTCTCTTTTCGACTGCCTTTTGCGGTTTTTTCGTTTTCTTTCGTAGTGATCAGACGAGTTTTTGTTTTGCGCTCCGCATTTTTTCCTTTTGTATTGAATAAACAGCCGGTGTTTTCGTAAATAAACTTTAATTAACTTCCTAACCAGTGAATGCCTTTTGATTTGTGTTAAAACATTATTTAACTTTTTATTTTTCGGCGTCGGCTTGTCGTGTTTGTGATGTTGCCGTGAGTACGCATTACATTGCATTACAGTCCTCTCGTCTTGTAGCTTTTGTTGTATTATCACTCTCCCCTATCACCTAAACTTAACTCTCTCTCGCCCTCGTAACTTTCTATTCAGTAGCTCTCTCTCTCTCATTAGCTGCTGCTGCAACTGCTTTCCTCTCCTTCTATTAGCGTTTGTCTGGCACACTGGTCAGATAGATATTTGTTTTGAAATATTATTTGATTTTATTTTTGTTCAAATTTTTTATTATGGAGTTTTCTGTTGTATGTGCTAAAAAATCCTGTCGGAAAGAGATCACCCACGATCAGCCGAGTATCCCCTGCTGACTCTGCGATAGCATACTGCACGCAAAATGCGCTGGGTTTACGGGCCTCGTGGGTGATGCCATATCAAAACGTAATGGCTTGCACTACAGTTGTGAGGCATGCCGTGCGGTTGAGACTGACATGGTAATATTTATGAGGCAGACGCGGAAGGGCTTTAAGGAGCTGACCGTTGGCTTTAAAAAGCAGTACGATCGGCTCCTAGCCATGGAGTCTCAGTTTGGCAGTCTGCAACTGCTGAATGAGTCTTCAAGGCGTAAAAGGGTCACTCCGCGGGATCTGCAAGTGCCAACCGTCACTCAGCCGCTCGCAGCCGAAAAATTGACTCCGACCACTCAAAGTGTGCACTCCAAGGGCAACGACAGCTGCTGGCGATGCAGATTCGGTAGCCGAATTCATCGCCTCGGAGAACGTGCAGCCAAGTACGTCTGTAGCGTCCGTGTCCGTGGTGTCCGCAAGCTCGCTAGCTGTCCCGTCTATTCCGACCCCACCAGTAAATAGACGTTCCGGACCTCCGGATATTGCCACCACAGGTACTAGGCATGTGGTGCCTAAGCCACTGGTGGGGATCCCACCAAAACGACAAGTTTTTGTCTCACGGCTGGCCCCTGACCTCACATCTAATGATGTAACTGCTTTTATACAAAGCAAAATAAAAGCCGTCGGCTTAAAGGTGGAGAAGTTTAATTTCTCTTATGCCAGAGAGATAGCTTCATTCAAGATAAGTGTCTCCCCAACTCATTTTGACACCATTTGCTCTGCCAAAATATTGGCCAGAGCATTTGGTGGTGAAGGAGTTCAAGGCTAAGAAGAAGAATAGGCCCCCCATAAATCTTACATATCATCCCAATGTGCCATCTTCATCTTCCCGTCCTGCTTCCACCCTTCCAGAAAACTAACTTCTCTTTTAGTAACCTATCGGAATGTTAGAGGCTTGCGTAGTAAGCTCAGCATTCTTTTCCGGGATAGTGTTGCACTTGCTTCCCACGTTATTGTGTTTACTGAAACCTGGTTAAAGCCGAACATTCTTAGTTCCGAGGTTTTGGCAGGTCGGTACACAACTTTTAGAAATGACCGTTCGTCTCGACTTGCAGGAGGGGTTCTGATTTTAGTGGACTCTAACTTCACGTCGGAATACTTCACAGTCCAAGTTCAACAGGAACTGGAATTCCTGTGTGTAAAAGTGATTCTTCCCGCTTTCGCTATATTCATTACTTGCTCGTATAGTCCACCTTCTTCGAATATCTCAATTTATGAGCAGCACTTGTCCGCTTTAACCGCTGTATCTTTCTCGCTATCAGATAAAAATCATATGATAGTTCTTGGTGACTTCAACTTGCCAGGAACTGTTTGGTCTTCGGTAAACGAGTCTAGTAACCTAGTGCCCATGTCACGACATGATTTTGTTGACGGCTTGCTTGACCAAGTCAATCATGTGAAAAATTCCTTGGGTCGATTGCTTGATCTGTGCTTTGTATCGGATACGACCATAGTGTTGTTAACCCGAGCCCTTCCGCTCACTATACCTGAAGACGCCCACCATACTTTCGAAGTGTCGCTAGATATAGGACCTACTGTATTGGATCGGTCGAGTAGGCTATCTGAACGTGTCCGCTGCTTTCGTAAAGCCGAGTATGCGAAGCTTAATAACCTCATTAGGGATTTTGATTGGTCCGCTTTGTACTTGTGCACTGATGTCATAAAAGGCACAAACATTTTGTACAATGCTCTTGGCACATTTTTTTGATTCTTGTGTCCCGCTTTCTTGTCCGATTATATCTGCAAAACCCCCTTGGTTTACCAAGGTTTACCAAAGAGTTATCCAGTCTAAAAAACTTAAAATCAAGACTTTATAAAAAAAGTTCAACAAGGTGGTTCTCCTACTTCTCACTAATAGCTCGGTCAAACTTTTCAGTTATTACTGCTCAATGCTATAAGAACTACCTATCTCGATGCAGGATAAGTTTTCACAGGACCCAAAACAGTTTTAAAGCTTCGTAAATAGTAAGCGTAGAACGTCCACACACCTATCGTCGCTATCATTTCGTAATATGTCGGCAAATAATGATCAGGCAATTGCCGATCTTTTTGCCCAATTTTTCCAAACCAGCTATTCTGAGGAAAGCTACTCTGGTCATCTGTACCCATAAGGTTTACCGAGGTCGAACGGCATTTTCAGTCCCTTGTTAAACGAATGTTCTCTACTTCATGATCTTCGACTAGTTAAGCCGGTGTTTTCACTGGGACCCTTGCTTAAACTATTCACCCTGTCCATTGATTCATCTTGCTTCCCCCCGATCTGGAAGGAATCGTTTATAATTCCTGTCCATAAAAAAAGGTAGCAAGTCTGACGCAAAAAATTATAGAGGTATAGCAAAGTTATCCGCTATTCCTAAAATGTTTAAGAAGGTTTTAACTCCGCACTTGCAACATCTCTGCGAGTCACTTATATCTCCAACTCAGCATGGATTTATAAGGCGGCGATCAACCACCACAAGCTTGTTAGAGTTTACCTCTTTCGTTATTAACAACTCTTCAACAACTCCCTCTCTTCACCAGTTAAGGTTACTTCTGGAGTACCACAGGGCAGCTATCTAGGCCCCTTACTCTCCACACTCTTTATTAATGACTTGCCTTCGGTATTAACATACTCTCGAGTACTTATGTAAGTTAACCACCGACACTGGACGTGTGCTGACCTAGCATATCAGCGAGGTCCACGACCAGAGTCACAGGTCCGGCAGATGCAGCTGCAGTAATTCAACACCACCCACAAGGCGAAAGTCAGCAGTTCCCACGGGTGCCGAACAGCTGCCAACGACGTTGAAGTTCTTGGAACGGCGGCGACGGTTCTGCAGTGACGGCAGCGCCGCGGCAGCACTGTCCGCGAAGCCGGCTGCAATCATAGCTTTTAATTTCATTAATGATTAGTCTTAAGTTTGAATCCAAATAAAGCGCAGCGTATCGCTCGCCTTGATCAATTAATTCTCATTCATAATATTCGGTCAGCTACCGCTACCGAGTTCAATAACTATCATAACTCCAACGATTTATATCACTCAGCTAGCTAACGCTTCTGAGGAATTGTTAACTTAACATAACCAATAAAAATACCTAATAACAGTATACGCGTTGTGTTTTGGTGTAATTTAATAATTGGCGCCCAACGTAAAAAGAACCAAACAAAGTGTACAATTTTTTTTTTGTGAAAACTCAAACAGAAAGTGAGAAAACAAAAAATAATAATTTTTCTTTTTGTGTGTGTGTAAAACAACAAAGAACACAATAAAAAAGGAGACGAGAGAAAGAGAATCTTGCATAAAAAAAAACACACACAAAGACTGCGGCGAGAGACAAACATTCTCTCCACTGTCCCCTGCACCTCCAACGCGACGACCGCGGCGAGGGATAACTATACGCTCAAATATAAACACGACTGCTGCGCTGGATATATCTAAGCTAGAAAACATGTAAGTGATTTGAAAAGTGAGAATTCCAATAATAAAGTAAATTTCAAATAGGTTAGGTTAGGTTAGGTTCAGGCGGTAGCCTGGGGAGTGATGAAACCCTCCCAAGCTCACTTGGACCTGTAGAAGGTCCGTTGTGATGCCGCATGGGCGTGTGCCCCTTCCCAGTGCCTAAAAACCGTGGAGAAACAGGCTGTTGCAAATTAAGGGCAGTCCCATCCGGAGGCTTGGATGAATCTGGACAAGGTCCCCGGTTTGATTTCGGACAGGTCCGAAATGTCCGTGAGGAAAGCGGCCCCGAGAATACGAAGACGACGATTTCCAAGGGCCGGGCAGTGGCAGAAGAAGTGGGGGACCGATTCCTCCTCTTCCTCGTCGCGACAACTCCTGCAGAAGTCGTTATGAGGGATTGACAGTCTAGAGGCATGAGTGCCGATCTGCCAGTGTCCCGTAATGGCTCGAGTAACTGCAGAGCACTGTGCTCTGCTGAGCCTATACAGCTCGGCTGAGCGCTTCTTCGATCGATATGGCCATATCAATCTTGAGATTTTACAGGAAACGGTTTGCTGCCATCTCCTATTGGCATTTTGCTCGAACAATTCGTGCGTGAGGAGCCTGCACGTAGCCAGAGGCATCGCTACCTGCTTCCTCTCCATGAGGAGAGGAATTGTAGTACCCTGCCTTGCTAGCTCGTCGGCGGCGTCATTCCCCTCGATGTCCCTGTGGCCTGGGACCCATATAAGGAAGAGGTCTAACTGCTCTGCGATCTCGTGCAGAGACCTGCGGCAGTCATTTACAGTCGCCGAGTTCGACGATATTGAGCCTAGAGCTTTAATAGCTGCTTGGCTGTCCGAGAAAACGCACACTAAGTGCGTGTCTAGAAGTAGTTTGGAGACGATGGAAATGGCCTCCTTGATGGCTACAACCTCCGCTTGGAACACACTGCAGTGGTCCGGGAGCCTGAAGCAATGACTGATGTTCAGCTCGCTGCAGTAGACTCCGCCTCCCACGCGGCCGTCTAACTTTGAGCCATCAGTGTAGAAGTGAACCGCATTTGCGGGTCCTGGTTCGCCCATCTCCCAGTCCTCCCTAAGTGGGATTGATACTTGGAAAGGCGTCGAGAGGTGATCACTAGGGACACAGTAATCTGTTCTCTCTGGTAATTGTGGGAGTCTCGTCAGGATTCCCGAGTGCCCAACCGCGGACGCTTTCCACAGTCTGGCTTCTCTCATTCTGAGTGCGGAAAGTGTTGCCACTTTCTTTCCCATGAGATCTATGGGGAGGAGGTCCAGCACAGTATCCAGGGCTTCCCCTGGAGTAGTGCGTAGCCCGCCAGTTATGCATAGCTCTGCCATGCGTTGAACTCTGCTGAGTTTAATGAGGCATGTCCTTTTGTCTAGGGCTGGCCACCATACCACCACTCCATAGAGCATGATCGGTCGTATGATGGCGGTGTAAAGCCACCGAACTATATAGGGGGTCATTCCCCATCTTAGTCCGATGGCTTTCCTGCAAGTATAGAGGGCTACTGTGGCCTTCTTTACTCTATCCTCTATGCTCAATTTCCAATCGAGCTTTCTATCGAGGATTAGGCCAAGATACTTGGCGTTGTTGCTGAAGACTAGCGCTTCCCCACATAGTCTTGGGGGAATCAGTGCCGGAACTTTGTACTTCCTAGTGAAGAGCACCAGTTCCGTTTTAGACGGGTTGACGCCTAGACCGCATTTGTCTGCCCATTTTGACATCTTCATGAGTGTGCTAGTCAGGCACTCACACAGCGTCTGCGGAAATTTACCCGAGAATGCTATAGCAACATCGTCCGCATACGCCACCACGCGGCAGCCACCCCCCTCTATCTCCCGCAGCAGTTCGTTCACTGCCACGTTCCATAGGAGGGGCGAGAGGACTCCGCCCTGCGGGGTGCCTCTACTGACAAACCTGGTGGACGTTGACGTCCCCAGTGATGCCTCAACCGTCCTGCATTGTAGCATCTGATCGATCAGGCTCACCGTCCGGGAGTCAACCCCCAGGTCCGTCAGTGCACCCGTGATGGCGGTCGGGAGGATGTTATTAAAGGCGCCTTCTATGTCGAGGAAGGCTACCAGGGTGTACTCCTTACAGTTGAGGGACGCTTCTATGATCGATGTGATCGTGTGTAGGGCCGTTTCGGTGGATCTTCCTTTCCGATAGGCATGCTGGGAGTCTGAGAATAGACTAGGCGGAATATTTACCGTGAGATGCATCCCCAAAAGCCGTTCCATCGTCTTCAGAAGGAAGGACGATAGACTTATGGGTCTGAAATCTTTGGGGGCAGTGTGCGAGGGCTTGCCTGCCTTGGGGATGAAGACGACTTTGGTATGAAGCCAGGTTTCCGGGATATATCCATGGGAGAAGATTCCCTCGTATATTCTTTTGAGCCAACTAGTGGCTTTTTGTCCAGCGTGAATCAGTTGGGCAGGGATGATGCCATCTGGTCCCGCAGACTTGTATGGTTTGAAGCTTTTTATTGCCCAGGAAATGTTCTCCTGGCTTAGCAGGTTCATGATAACACTTGAGGCAACGGATGGAGCCGCAATGTAGTGTGGTCTGTTTTCATCGCAGCCGGGAAAGTGGGTGTTAAGGAGAAGATTTAGCGACTCATTGCTGGACGTTGTCCATGATTGGTCGGCATGCTTCAGGTAGCCCAGAGTGGGTGTAGTCTTCGAGAGAACTTTGCGCAAGCGCGAGGCTTCCGAGTTATTCTCAATGTCGCTACAGAACTTACGCCATGAGGCGCGTTTGGCTTTCCTCAGTTCTTTATTGTAAACTGACAGACTGGCCTTGTAATCGGCCCAGTTCTGCTCAGCGTTTTCAGCCTTAGCTTTATTGAAGAGTCTCCGGGAGGCTTTCCGGAGTTCCCTCAGTTTCGGATTCCACCATTCAGGTTTCTTCCGGCCTCTGCTCTTGCTAGAGGGGCAGGATTTATCGAGCGCCTCATTGCAGGCGTCGGTAAATAGTTTAACAAGATGAGTCGTGGCTTCCCTGGAAACCTCCTCCTCAGGTGGAGTCTCAGGGAGAACACGACAGAGGTGGTCTGAGTACCGAGCCCAGCTTGTCCGCCTAAGGTTCCGAAATTGAGCTGGTCTCGGTAGTGAAAAAGAGAATACGGTTTCCACGTACCTGTGGTCCGAGAAGGAGTGCTCTTCCAGGACCCTCCAGGATACGATGTTCCCATGTAACTCATGAGAGGCAAGTGTGAGGTCTAGGACCTCCTTGCGGTTTTTAATAATGAAGGTGGGATCACTCCCCCTATTTAAAAGGACCATCTGAGTGGTCAGTAAATAGTTGAAAAGGTACTCACCCCTTTCGTTGGTGTCAGTGCTTCCCCACTGGCAGTGGTGTGCATTGGCGTCGCACCCTACGATTAGGCCGGTGTCCTTGGCCTCGCAGTCTGTGATTAGCGCCTTGAGCGCCTGTGGAGGTGGGTCTGGTTGGTCGTGACCCATGTACGTGGAGCAGATTCTCAGTGAGCACCCCTGGCCTTCGAGGCTCACTGCTGTTTGGTCTTCATTGCTGAAATTTGGGAGCAAAAATAAGTGCAAATCTCTTTTTGCAAGGATGCAGGTGCGAGTTTTACCTGCGGAGTCAGCTTCGTATAGCTTATAGTTAGGAGTCCTCAGACCAGAGACCCTGTTTCCGAGGATCCAGGGCTCCTGAATGAGGACTATGTCGGCTCCACCCTTGGCTAGGTGGAGCAAGAGAGCAACGCATGCTGCCTTACAATGGTGGAGGTTTATCTGCAGGAGTATCAGTGACATTCCTGAGGTTCACCTCCACCATTGTCCTGTCGTGGTCGCTCTCCGAAGAGTCCAACTCCTCCCCGACCCCGATGTGCTTGAGATCCCTAGTGAGATCGCTCACGTCTGACACGTACCCATCTAGGATGTCATCCGACACCACTGATGCCACGTCTGACACCGCAGGCTTGATCTCCGTGCTAGGGATCTCCGGGGGCTCCAGGTCTGGCTCGACCGTCGGTTGCATGGCCTTGGAGTCGGACTTGTACGGTACTACGACTACCTTCTTGTAGCCGTAGTCCACAGCGCCCTCCGTGTCGTGAAGAAGTCTAACCGACTCCTCGTTCAGGACGAGGATGATTTGGCGCCTCTGCCCGTTGCTCTCCTCTACCTTGGCCACCTTCCAATCGGCTGTGGGAAGGTGGGGGTTGCAGACCTGCAGAATCCGGAGAATCTTATCCGGCTCTGCAGGCTTCGCCCACGCTCTGGCCCTCGGCTTGCTGGGGATGTCCTCCCACTTCACGGCCTCCAGCTTGGCTCCTGGGTAGACCTCCTTCAGCGATGCTACCGCCTTCGCGTAGAGGGCCGCCGAGCGAGCATCTTGGCAGGCGATGGCTTTCACCCTGCCTTGGTGCCACCCGGCGTCCTCACACTTGGGCGGTGGTCCTCCATTCTCCTCCAACTCCTGGAAGAAACGGTCTTGGAGCTCGTTTTCCGCGAGGTGCCACTTGTCCCTAGGGATCTGCCCGTCTTTAGAGCCCCTGTCTAGGACTCCAATCAGGGTTTTTCCCCTCGCCACCTCGGCAAACGAGCGGTTGCTCTGTGTCTTCGTCCTCTTGGCTTGTTGGACTTGTGTGGCGGTGTCCTCCGCCGAGCGTTGCCGCTTGCTTGGGGCCTTGGCTGTGGCCTTGCCAGCTTTGGCTGGCTGGTAGTCGGGCAGGACTGTCTTGGCCCATCGCCGCGATTCGATTCCCTGGGCAGACGCCAGGAACACCGGGTCGTCGTTGCCCAGGATGAAGGCCGCACGTCTTTTGTCTTGGAACTTGGGCCTATCTTTCGAGGCAGAGGCACCGCCTGCCGGGGTTGTCAAGGGGTCCCCGGTCCCAAGGGGTCTGCCAGCCGCGATATCGCTCTGCGTGGTCGCCCCCCCGGTAACCGGGTCGCCCTTGGGGCCCCCCGACGTGGATTGGCCCGATTGGCTTTTCGGTCCTCTCCTCGCCGCGCCTGCTGCCTCGAGACGGTGGACCGACTTAGTCTCCTTCCCCGTCTTTTTGGGCGCTGGTTTCCCAGATGCGTTTGTAGAGGGATGGTCTTTTCCCTCCGGCATTGGATCCAGGGCAAGCCATGAACCCGAGGCGCCTATGCCCCGTTCCGAGTCTACAGTTGTGACGAGCCGACCCGACATCCGTTTATCCCCCTGTAGCACCCGACGGCTGACGGCCAAATTTCAAATAAAGTAAAAATAAAACTAAAGCGAGTGAGTTAGAGAATTTTCATTTCGGTGGTTATTCATGCCGTAGTCTTACAATAAATCTGTTGAAAACCGAATGGACAGAAATAGACTAAACAAAAGACAGAAACGACACGAACTTGGTGCCAGAACGTTAGCAAGTTTGCTTGGGGGGTTCATTGACCTACAAGTACCTGACCAAGTTGACCAACCCGCTGCGTGCAGCCAAACCGAAAAGACAAATATGGACGCAGAACATCTCAGAACTATAATTGACTCGGCCGTGCAAAGCGCACTCACAGTGCAGGCGCGAGAGAACACTAGGAGGGAGGACGCCCTCAAACAAGAGTTTCAGCAGCAGATAGCTTTAGTAAACTCTAAAATACAAAACTCACCTCTCGCGGTACCCGAGGTGAAAGTAGTGAGGATGTAGAAATAACAGACGGGGTCCTTTGCGATGAGCCTCTCGACGCAGTGAAGTGCGTCCCTGAGTTCCACGGAACTCAGGAGACATACGTAGCATGGAGACAGGCGGCCCATGCCGCATACAAAATTTTCAAAAGGTATGACGGAAGCTCCCGTCATTACCAGGCCATACTCATAATCCGGAGTAAGATTAGGGGCCCAGCAGATGCGCTCTTGGCATCATTCAACACACCATTGAACTTCGAGGCCGTAATCGCAAGACTAGACTTCACATACAGCGATAAGAGACCCATACATGTCATCGAACAAGAAATGGGCACGCTGAGGCAAGGCGGAATGTCGATTCTGCAGTACTATGATGAGGTAGAAAAGAAACTTACCTTGTTGACCAACAAGGCCCACATGACCTACGACATTAGCTTGGCAAAGGGCATGTGCGAAAAGTTCAGAGGCGACGCACTCCGTGTATTCATCTCTGGGCTGAAGCGTAGCTTGACGGACGTACTGTTCTCCGCTCACCCCCCCGATTTGCCAACAGCCCTCGCACTGGCACAGGAGGTGGAAGCAAACCACGGAAGATACGCTTTCGCAACAAGCTATGCTAGGGGTGTGGAAGAAAAGGGACGCTCTGACCAATGGCAACAAGGCCGTCAGAATCAGCAATCCCAAGGCACGAGTCAGTCCAACCAGAACCACCAGGGTAAAAATCCCCATTATAAAAAGCAAAACGGCAACTATAACGCCGATAGAGCTCAGGCCGGTGGCGAAAAAGCCCCAGAACCTATGGACGTAGACCCCTCGTCCTCGAAATACAGGCAACCAACGAACTGGCAGAAATTTCAAAATCAGGGTCAAGGCCAAGGTAGCAAACGCCCCGCCGGTTCCGATCGTGCAACTGGCCAAAGGCGGCAAAAGATAAACCTCCTAAAGGAAGTCGCTGAACAAGAGGCGAACTACGCACAAGTAGCACAGGAAGCGGTAGCCGAAGTAGACGACGGCAACGACTCTGACATAGATAGTGACAACGCTAATTTTTTAGGGGAAGGTCCCTGCTGCCGTTCATTCGGCGCAGAATAGCAGGGATAGACATGTCTTTTCTAATCGACACGGGTTCGGCAAAAAATTATATCAGACCAAACGAACGGCTAAAGAACGTTACCCCTGTCGAATCCCCTTTCGCCGTGCACTCCATTCATGGCTCAAACAACATCACGCAGAAATGCAAAGTACCCATGTTTGGACACGACACCTTCTTCTTCCTATTAGATTCCATGACCACATTCGATGGGATCATAGGACTTGACCTACTAAAACAAGTAGGGGCAGTATTATGTCTTGATGAAGGCACAATAAAAATAGGTGCAACTTCGGAGGCGCTGCAGTACCTCAAATGTACTAACGTCAACCACACTAAAAACGAAGATATACAAGCACTACCTGCGGTAAAAGCGGATTTCCTAAAAATGCTTGACCGCTACCAAAAGGCTTTCGCAGACTCTAACGAGTCGCTTCCCTATAACACAGCCGTAGTGGCTACAATCCGTACGACCGACGAAAACGCGGTCTACTCAAAGCTGTATCCATATCCCAAAGGTGTCGAAGATTTCGTAACTTCACAGGTCAACGATCTCTTACGAAATGGCATCATCAGGAAGTCCAGATCCCCATACAACAATCCGGTATGGGTGGTGGACAAAAAAGGGACGGACGAGAAGGGCAATAGGAAGAAACGCCTAGTAATCGATTTCAGGAAACTGAATCTAAAAACCATCTCCGACACATACCCCATGCCGAGCATCACCATGATACTGGCAAACTTAGGTAAAGCAAAGTACTTCACCACTCTCGATCTCAAATCAGGATACCACCAGATCACTCTGGCAGAATCTGATCGGGAGAAAACGGCATTCTCAGTTAACGGGGGGAAGTACGAATTTTGTCGACTTCCCTTCGGTTTAAAAAATGCCGGAGGTATTTTTCAGCGCACGATCGATGATGTTCTACGGGAACAAATCGGTAAGTCGTGCTACGTGTACGTTGACGATGTCATCGTCTTCTCCGAAAACGAGACGGATCACGTCAAACACGTTGGCTGGGTATTAAAGAACCTTCATAGTGCAAACATGAGGGTGGCCCGCGAAAAGTCACAATTTTTTAAAGAGAGCGTCGAGTACCTCGGCTTTATCGTGACTAAACACGGCGCAAAAACGGACCCTGAAAAGGTGAGAGCCATTCAGCACTACGTTGAGCCCAAAACTGTATTTAGCGTCAGATCATTCATGGGTCTAGCTAGCTATTACCGTTGTTTCATTAAGGATTTCGCAGCAATCGCGAAACCAATCTCCGACATTCTGAAAGGAGAAAACGGATCCGTCAGCAAGTACAGGTCAAAAAAGATCCAGGTACAGTTTAATGAGGCCCAACGCAACGCGTTTGAAAAGTTAAGAAACATTCTAGCCTCGGAGGACGTTACCCTCATGTACCCTGACTACCAAAAGCCATTCGATCTGACCACAGACGCCTCGGCTTACGGCATCGGAGCCGTTCTGTCCCAGAACGGCCGCCCAATAACAATGATATCTCGATCATTGAAGGATAGAGAAGCAAACTACGCTACTAACGAGCGAGAACTGCTAGCTATCGTCTGGGCCTTAGCCAAACTGCGGCACTTCCTCTATGGTGCGAAAAATATTAACATATTTACCGACCATCAGCCGCTCACGTTCTCGGTGTCCGAGAGCAACCCAAATGCCAAAATAAAACGCTGGAAAGCGCGTATAGACGAAACAGGGGCCAAGCTCTTTTACAAACCAGGCAAAGAAAACCACGTGGCCGATGCTCTATCGCGCCAAAACGTTAACGCCCTACAAAACAACCACGAGCAGCCGGAGTCCGATGCGGCCACGATCCACAGTGAGTTGTCCTTGACTTACACAATCGACACGACTGACAAACCGTTGAATTGCTTCCGTAACCAAATAGTGTTGGAAGAGGCCCGGTATCCGCTAAAAAAGAACTTCATCTTATTCGGCGAAAAAACTCGCCACTTGATAAACTTCACCGACAAAGAAACCTTAGTGGAGACAGTAAAGTCTGTCATCAACCGAGGCGTAGTGAACGCGATTCACTGCAGCCTGCCAACACTGGCCAAGATCCAACACGAGGTGATAAAGGCCTTCCCAGCTACCAAATTCTGGCACTGCAAGAATTTCGTGGCTGACGTGTTCAACGTAAGTGACAGGAGAGAAATAATCACCAAAGAGCATAACCGAGCCCACAGGGCAGCGCAGGAAAATGTCAAGCAAATAATGACAGAGTATTATTTCCCTAAAATGTCCAAACTAGCCAACGAGGTGGTCCTAAATTGTAAGCTTTGCGCAAGGGCAAAGTACGATAGGCACCCAAAAAACCAAGAGCTCGGCCAAACGCCGACTCCCTCACAGGCTGGAGAGATGTTACACGTTGACATCTTCTCCACAGACAAAAAATTCTTCCTAACCTGCGTGGACAAACTATCCAAGTTCGCAATGGTGCAACCCATTGCATCCAGGACAATAGAGGACTTACGACCCCCTCTACTGATACTAATGAACGTCTTTCCCAGGGCAAAGCAAGTCTATTGCGATAATGAGCCCGCTCTTAAGTCCGAGACCATAAGGTCTCTTCTTCTGAACAATTATGATGTAAACATCGTAAACGCACCGCCACTCCAAAGCGTATCGAACGGCCAGGTGGAACGGTTCCACAGCACCTTGTTAGAAATAGCGAGGTGCCTGAAAATCCAAAGAGGAATCGTAGACACGGTTGACCTCATCTTGCAGGCTACTGTCGAATATAACAGTTCCATTCATTCGGTATCCGAGCAAAGGCCCAAGGATGTCGTAACCACCGCTTCGCCGGAATGCATCCAGGGCATTGTAAAAAAGATAGAGGAAGCACAGATTGAGCAGAATGCTAGACTAAATAAAAACCGACAAAACAGGGTCTTCGAAGTAGGCGAAGGAGTCCTAGTAAAAACCAACCGCAGGCTAGGAAACAAACTTTCGCCTCTCTGCGATGAAAGAACGGTTGAAGCGGACTTGGGGACAACGGTCCTCAAGGGGAGGGTGGTCCACAAGGACAACCTCCGTCGGTAATTTATAGTTTTAATCCCTTTTTCCATTTCCATTTTCCATTTTAGGCTTATAATACTGACACTTTCACTCTTGACCACTACGACTGCACGGGTAACGGACTACACGCACGCGAACTACATTCCCATCATGGACGGCGACATACTGCTTTGGGACCAGTACGGATACTTACGACACTCGACTAACCTCACCGACTACAGATCCATGACCGACGAGACAATGAAGTTGACAGACTTGTTTCCACAATCTCACATGAGGAAGTTGTTGGAGATAGACACAGGACACGTACAAGACATGCTAACTGCCCTCGACATTCACCATAGAAGGGTAAGAAGCCTTGACTTCCTGGGGACAGCTCTTAAGGCTGTAGCGGGTACGCCAGACTCAAACGACCTTAGGAATATAGAACGAATACAGACGCAGCTAGTCAAATAGACAAATCGACATTAACACCAGGACGCAAGAAAAAATTAATCAACTCACGGACACAGTCAATAAAATTCTGAAGACCGCAAAAGACCAACAGGTGGACACGGGCCACCTGTTCGAAACCCTCACTACGCGCAATATAATGCTAATAACCGAATTGGGGGCTCTCATGCTCACCTTAACTCTTGAAAAAGTTAACGTAATTAATCAAGAGATTATAGACCACTCGGATATCGAATCAATTCTCACCGATCAAGTTACAGGGACCTCAATTACAGACTTAATGAAAGTGTCTAATATTAAGATAGATCGTAAAGAAAACATCATAAATTTTATAATCCAATTCCCCATTGTAAGCAAGCTATGCAGGAAAATCACCATCTACCCAGTCGCGCACAACGGGCTGGTACTCCAGCTACAAGACAACCTGGTAGCCGAATGCAATGGGAAGGTCATGGCCGCGACAAATTGCACCCAAACAGCGACAGCCACATTCTGCAAGGGGTCAGAGAACGTTACCTGTGCGCAAAGTCTCCATTCAGGGGACATCGCTCACTGTCAGACGCAACCAAGCCACCTCGACCCTGTCACTGTGGTTGACGACGGCATCATCATCATAAACGATCGTAGCGCCACCATCAGCTACGACGACTGCGCTGCAATAAGGGTCCATGGAACAAACCTCCTCACGTTCCGTTCATATGCCACCGTCGACAACGCTCGATTCCTAAACCGAAACAGCATTCGGAATCGAGCCCCTGCCGTAGCGGCGGCCGCTCGCCTAAACATTAGCGGCCACGACACAACGCTTAGCCTGCCCTACATCCACCGGCTGAGCGCAGAGAATCTGAACTTTATCAATGAAGTCAAGGGCAGCGTTGCCATCAATACCACCTCAACGATATCACTCGGCCTAGTGATAGTGGTTGGGCGAATGCCTTGAGCGCGGGAGCATATTACTTCGCAAGAAGACGTCGCATCGCTCTACAAATCTCCGAAATAGTCCAGAACTATGACGCGACCGAGGGCGGTCGATCTTGAGAGGGGGAGTAGTTAACCACCGACACTGGACGTGTGCTGACCTAGCATATCAGCGAGGTCCACGACCAGAGTCACAGGTCCGGCAGATGCAGCTGCAGTAATTCAACACCACCCACAAGGCGAAAGTCAGCAGTTCCCACGGGTGCCGAACAGCTGCCAGCGACGTTGAAGTTCTTGGAACGGCGGCGACGGTTCTGCAGTGACGGCAGCGCCGCGGCAGCACTGTCCGCGAAGCCGGCTGCAATCATAGCTTTTAATTTCATTAATGATTAGTCTTAAGTTTGAATCCAAATAAAGCGCAGCGTATCGCTCGCCTTGATCAATTAATTCTCATTCATAATAGTCGGTCAGCTACCGCTACCGAGTTCAATAACTATCATAACTCCAACGATTTATATCACTCAGCTAGCTAACGCTTCTGAGGAATTGTTAACTTAACATAACCAATAAAAATACCTAATAACAGTATACGCGTTGTGTTTTGGTGTAATTTAATAATTTGTATGCGGATGATGTTAAACTCTGTGTCCAGTATAAGGACATTTCATTTCCTTCTCGCTTGCAATCCGATTTCAATAACTTTTAGTCATGGTGTTGTGCCTTAAAGCCTCGAAATGCAAAGTAATGACATTTCATCGTTCTAGCCCCTTATTGGCTACTTATACCCTATGTGGTGGTTCACTTGAGAGAACTACACTGGTGGATGATCTAGGTGTTATATTAGACGCCAAGCTAAAGTTTTCTGAACACATTTCTACCATGGTAAATAAAGCCATGGGCGTGCTTGGGTTTATAAAGAGGTGGTCAAAGGAATTTGACGACCCCTATATAACAAAGACTCTCTATACCTCGTTAGTTCGTCCGATTTTAGAATACGGCTCCTGTGTATGGTGCCCTTAGTACAGAGTATACCAGGACCATATAGAATCAGTACAGAAAAACTTGTTACTCTTTGCTCTGCGGGGCCTTAACTGGGATGCGGCTGTGAGACTGCCATCTTACTCTAGTAGACTGCTATTAGTAAACCTCCCATCCTTAGTTAACCGTAGAAAAATGCTTGGTGTGATTTTTATTCACAACTTGATCAAGGGGTGACGTAGATAGCCCTGATCTGTTCAGCCGCATAAGCTTCACGATTCCTATTAGATTCACTAGAAACTAGTTACCGTTGTCTCTACCACTTTGTAGATCAAATTATTCCTTGCATGGACCGTTTAGTCTTAGTCTTAGGACCGTCTTATGCTCGGATTATAATTCCCTCTAGCATAGTATATCCACCACTAATTCCCTTCCTCTTATTAAATTGCTAATACTCACATACCTTTCTCGTAATTGGAATCAGTACATTTGTATTTTGAATTCATGCTTAGTTCTCCTAGTAATGATTAGTTCTAATTTTCCTTGCATACTAGTCTAACAGCTATCTTTTTGCATGTTTGCAGTGCAATCCGTTACGAGCTTGAAGTTGCTATGCTGTCGTGCTTCAGACTCCGAGGTTTTCTTACTCCAGAACAAGATCGGATGCAATTGTCCTTCGTGCTATTGTAACAACGCCGCTGCGAACCTGTCCTTTGACGCATCAGTGTTTATCTCGGTTTTTGCATTCCTGCGATAGAGTCTCATGGCCGGCTCTTTCACCAATGCTTCCTTCAATGTAGCAATCGCCTGCTGCTCCTCCAGACTCATTTTAAATTGGACATCTTTTCGCAGCAGATTCGTCAATGGTTTTGACTATTAGCGAATTGTTTCTTATAAATTTACGGAAAAACCAGTTAATCCTTAAAACAACTGACGGCTTTGCTGACGGCTTTGGTTTTCTCCAATCCAGGCTTGATTTCACCTCCTCCAACTTGATGACCCAAAAATGTAATGGTCGACTGCAGAAATCGGCACTTCTTCCAATTCATCTTCAGCCCGTATTCAGTTTTTAATGCAGCAGGAAAAACCTTCTTCAGCTTTCCCAGGCATTTGTCGGGGGTTTCAGCGTGTATAACAGGATCGTCCATGTACAGGTCAAGAATGTTTTCTTTTATGAGGTTTTGAAATACAAAACTTATAAAACGGATTAAAACTGCTGGCGAATTGCAAAACCGAAAGGCGCACGGTTGAACTTAAAGAGTCCTACCTTCGTTATGAACGCCGTATATATTTTTTGCTGCTTTCCTCCACAGGAACGTGGAAGAACCCATTTTTAAGTCTATGATGGTGAACATCTTCAACGATTGGAACGTGAAAGTAATCTTTCAATTCTATCTTGTTCGACTGACGATAGTCCACGCAGACCCCACTACTCCCATTCTTCTTCTTGACAATTACTGTACGACTGGCGAAATTTGATTATGAGCGTCGTATTATCCCAGCGTTGGCCCATTCATCAATCTGCTGATTGACAACGTCGGCTTAGCTAATGGCCACTCGACCTGGAGAATGTCGAAACGGCGCTATTTTCTTATCCGGCACGATCTTCAGCATGATCGGGCACGACGCAGTCTGCTTCTTTTCAGTAAAGTCCTGAATCATAGATTGGACGGCATATCTGTACTGCGAGGGAACGTGTAAATTAGTATTTACTTCCACCACATTGTAAATACTTATCTGTTTGGTGTCCACAGTTTCCTCCGCCGGCAGGGAAGAAATCTTATATCCTACTGGCGTTGATGTCATTGTGAATTTGGATATAAAGTCGTGTCCCAGTCTGATTGCAGCGGCAACACTTTAATGAATCTCGGCAATCATTGCGTAGATGCTCCTGGGATCCACAATTGTAGCAGTGTTGCTTCATCTCATATCTGGTGTAATTGGACTTCTTTACGACTGGCTGTGAGTCTTTTTGTTTCAGGGCCAAGCCCCCATCGGCCGAGAGCGTTTTTTTCGTAGACTTCCTATTTCTCTCTCAGCTGCTTGTATGAGCTGCATCCATACAAAGTGTACTTGTAATCCGTTTAAGTAAAATTCAATCCGTCGACAATGTATCGAATCACGCGTTTCATCTGCAGTATATATTCGTGAAAACTTTCGCCGGCAATCTTCACTCGCAGAGACAACTGATTGTGAATTTGCGCACTGCATTTAACGCTCACACTCGAACTCCTGTATAGTTGGTGACGCAACTGGCCGTACTCATACACTGCTGTGGACTCCAGAAAAAGAGCGGCTGTACCTGTTATTTTTGCTCGGGCTTGCACGTATTTTTGTTTGTCATTTAGTCCGTATGCTTCAGGGTTTAGCTCGAAGTTATTAAACCACTGCTGTACTGGCATATTTTCTTCACTGAACTCTGAAATAATATTGGCAACATTTTTCTTGTCTATTTTATCAGCACTTATTTTCATCGAGAGAAGTAGAACAAGCTGTTGGAGCGTCTGTGTGTTTTCTTCTAGGACTGTTGACCTCATCGTTTCCTCGTTTGCGTTTTTTCGGCAATTGATCCTGCCCTTGATCCACTTGGGCCTTCGTTTTTTTGCATATTCTTGGTTGGTGGTCCACTTTTATTTTCTATTATAATTCTGCTGCGCAATACTCTTACGGGCAGCCTGCTTGTATCGCTTTCTCTGCTAGCGGCTTCTAAGAGTCTAATGCGCAGTTATTTTGCACCAAATTCTCCGGTTTTTTTTACCGTCTTGCCTCTGAGACATGCGACAAGCAAATTTTTTTTTTTTCATTTACACAGGTGGTACGTTGGGGGTTGACCCCCCAAATGTAAGATATTATTTAAGGTATAGTTTATTCGTATTATTTATCGCGGTCGCCTGGTATGTGTTAGTAAAAAATGTTTTTAATGTTACTGCTTATTCTCGGCTGATTTCTGCTGCTGCTGCACGTCCGTATGCTGCTATTCTCTCTTTTCGACTGCCTTTTGCGGTTTTTTCGTTTTCTTTCGTAGTGATCAGACGAGTTTTTGTTTTGCGCTCCGCATTTTTTCCTTTTGTATTGAATAAACAGCCGGTGTTTTCGTAAATAAACTTTAATTAACTTCCTAACCAGTGAATGCCTTTTGATTTGTGTTAAAACATTATTTAACTTTTTATTTTTCGGCGTCGGCTTGTCGTGTTTGTGATGTTGCCGTGAGTACGCATTACATTGCATTACAGTCCTCTCTCGTCTTGTAGCTTTTGTTGTATTATCACTCTCTTCCCTATCACCTAAACTTAACTCTCTCTCGCCCTCGTAACTTTCTGTTCAGTAGCTCTCTCTCTCTCTCTCATTAGCTGCTGCTGCAACTGCTTTCCTCTCCTTCTATTAGCGTTTGTCTGGCACACTGGTCAGATAGATATTTGTTTTGAAATATTATTTGATTTTATTTTTGTTCAAATTTTTTATTATGGAGTTTTCTGTTGTATGTGCTAAAAAATCCTGTCGGAAGAGATCACCCACGATCAGCCGAGTATCCCCTGCTGACTCTGCGATAGCATACTGCACGCAAAATGCGCTGGGTTTACGGGCCTCGTGGGTGATGCCATATCAAAACGTAATGGCTTGCACTACAGTTGTGAGGCATGCCGTGCGGTTGAGACTGACATGGTAATATTTATGAGGCAGACGCGGAAGGGCTTTAAGGAGCTGACCGTTGGCTTTAAAAAGCAGTACGATCGGCTCCTAGCCATGGAGTCTCAGTTTGGCAGTCTGCAACTGCTGAATGAGTCTTCAAGGCGTAAAAGGGTCACTCCGCGGGATCTGCAAGTGCCAACCGTCACTCAGCCGCTCGCAGCCGAAAAATTGACTCCGACCACTCAAAGTGTGCACTCCAAGGGCAACGACAGCTGCTGGCGATGCAGATTCGGTAGCCGAATTCATCGCCTCGGAGAACGTGCAGCCAAGTACGTCTGTAGCGTCCGTGTCCGTGGTGTCCGCAAGCTCGCTAGCTGTCCCGTCTATTCCGACCCCACCAGTAAATATACGTTCCGGACCTCCGGATATTGCCACCACAGGTACTAGGCATGTGGTGCCTAAGCCACTGGTGGGGATCCCACCAAAACGACAAGTTTTTGTCTCACGGCTGGCCCCTGACCTCACATCTAATGATGTAACTGCTTTTATTCAAAGCAAAATAAAAGCCGTCGGCTTAAAGGTGGAGAAGTTTAATTTCTCTTATGCCAGGGAGATAGCTTCATTCAAGATAAGTGTCTCCCCAACTCATTTTGACACCATTTGCTCTGTCAAAATATTGGCCAGAGCATTTGGTGGTGAAGGAGTTCAAGGCTAAGAAGAAGAATAGGCCCCCCATATATCTTACATATCAATGTGCCATCTACATCTTCCCGTCCTGCTTCCACCCTTCCAGAAAACTAACTTCTCTTTTAGTAACCTATCGGAATGTTAGAGGCTTGCGTAGTAAGCTCAGCATTCTTTTCCGGGATAGTGTTGCATTTGCTTCCCACGTTATTGTGTTTACTGAAACCTGGTTAAAGCCGAACATTCTTAGTTCCGAGGTTTTGGCAGGTCGGTACACAACTTTTAGAAATGACCGTTCGTCTCGACTTGCAGGAGGGGTTCTGATTTTAGTGGACTCTAACTTCACGTCGGAATACTTCACAGTCCAAGTTCAACAGGAACTGGAATTCCTGTGTGTAAAAGTGATTCTTCCCGCTTTCGCTATATTCATTACTTGCTCGTATAGTCCACCTTCTTCGAATATCTCAATTTATGAGCAGCACTTGTCCGCTTTAACCGCTGTATCTTTCTCGCTATCAGATAAAAATCATATGATAGTTCTTGGTGACTTCAACTTGCCAGGAACTGTTTGGTCTTCGGTAAACGAGTCTAGTAACCTAGTGCCCATGTCACGACATGATTTTGTTGACGGCTTGCTTGACCAAGTCAATCATGTGAAAAATTCCTTGGGTCGATTGCTTGATCTGTGCTTTGTATCGGATACGACCATAGTGTTGTTAACCCGAGCCCTTCCGCTCACTATACCTGAAGACGCCCACCATACTTTCGAAGTGTCGCTAGATATAGGACCTACTGTATTGGATCGGTCGAGTAGGCTATCTGAACGTGTCCGCTGCTTTCGTAAAGCCGAGTATGCGAAGCTTAATAACCTCATTAGGGATTTTGATTGGTCCGCTTTGTACTTGTGCACTGATGTCATAAAAAGGCACAAACATTTTGTACAATGCTCTTGGCACATTTTTTGATTCTTGTGTCCCGCTTTCTTGTCCGATTATATCTGCAAAACCCCCTTGGTTTACCAAGGTTTACCAAAGAGTTATCCAGTCTAAAAAACTTAAAATCAAGACTTTATAAAAAAAGTTCAACAAGGTGGTTCTCCTACTTCTCACTAATAGCTCGGTCAAACTTTTCAGTTATTACTGCTCAATGCTATAAGAACTACCTATCTCGATGCAGGATAAGTTTTCACAGGACCCAAAACAGTTTTAAAGCTTCGTAAATAGTAAGCGTAGAACGTCCACACACCTATCGTCGCTATCATTTCGTAATATGTCGGCAAATAATGATCAGGCAATTGCCGATCTTTTTGCCCAATTTTTCCAAACCAGCTATTCTGAGGAAAGCTACTCTGGTCATCTGTACCCATAAGGTTTACCGAGGTCGAACGGCATTTTCAGTCCCTTGTTAAACGAATGTTCTCTACTTCATGATCTTCGACTAGTTAAGCCGGTGTTTTCACTGGGACCCTTGCTTAAACTATTCACCCTGTCCATTGATTCATCTTGCTTCCCCCCGATCTGGAAGGAATCGTTTATAATTCCTGTCCATAAAAAAAGGTAGCAAGTCTGACGCAAAAAATTATAGAGGTATAGCAAAGTTATCCGCTATTCCTAAAATGTTTGAGAAGGTTTTAACTCCGCACTTGCAACATCTCTGCGAGTCACTTATATCTCCAACTCAGCATGGATTTATAAGGCGGCGATCAACCACCACAAGCTTGTTAGAGTTTACCTCTTTCGTTATTAACAACTCTTCAACAACTCCCTCTCTTCACCAGTTAAGGTTACTTCTGGAAATTTATATTATGGAAATCGTACACCGTGGCCGGAATATATAGATATAAATACTACGAACAAAAACCAAATGTCCAACCAAGAACGAAAATTAAGGATGGACAATAATATTGAGGCACGAAGTACCAATATATAGAGTCGGTTGCAAACGGCCGTTCAAAACAAAGCTCCGTTACGGTCAAGCGCGGCACCGAAAAATATTCTCCAACAACTACAACGCAAGCAAACGGTGGAGAAGCGAAAGCGAAAAGAAAAACGAAAAGAATGCACCGCTGCTGCTGCTTGTATGTGTGAATGCATGTCAGTAAATGCTACGTACCGCGGCTTGGGTTAACGAAGCCTTTTGGCGAGATTTAAAACAACGGTTAAAAACGGTGTATAACCCTTTTATATACAATATATATATATACAGATGTGCAAGAATATGATAATTTAAAATGCGTACGTATATGTAAGAAAATATGTATATGTATGTGCCGTATATATGAAGTCGTGTGGTATTTTTATTGGCAATATAATTAGTTAAATAAAGAGACGCAGTGATTTTTTATTTATATCTTTATAAAACCGAAAAAAAACTATAGAATGTTGAGCATGCACGGAATGAACTACAAAGTAATTACATACAAGAATATGTCTTTATGTTTGTTGCCAGCCGCTTGGATTGCGTTGCTTACACATACATATGTTTGTATGCATGTGCATATGTCAGCAACGAAAGCTCAGCTGGTAGCTGGGAGATGTAGGAATATTATTTACAGACAGCTATATAAGAATTTGGGCTCTTGTTCGGAGGCGGAACGCAGGAGCTAGCTCGGATCAAATTAAACCTTTGAAAAGAAGTCGGAGGCCACAACCGTTGGCAGAACGAAATATGGTTTAATTTGGAGCTTGAGCGATAACTAAATACATATGTATATATGCCGATGTATGTATGTATGTATGCTAGGGCTGGCGTATTAGCCGGCGGCTTGGATTGAGCTCGCTGCGGGTGAATTATTGTAAATTTACAGTGGCGCCACTGGATGCACAGACCATGGAACTTAGAACACGACCGGTTTACTTGGTATGTGGATGCGGGTACTTAGGAGCACTCCACACTGGGCGGAATTCCCAAATAAGTGGCATAAAGTCGAAAATTTTGTCGAAGCAAATATTAATTATATTTCAATATATTGAAAGTAGAATCCCTATATATTAAAAATCAATCAATTTTGTTGCTAAAAATGCAACCCTGTCATTCTGATCAAGCTTCAAAATAAGTTGATAAGTCAGCTGATTCCTGCGACAAAATTGTCGGGCAATTTTTATTCACTTTGAGCGCTTGGCAAATTCATACACTGCAAAAATAAAATATTGTGAAATATAGATTTTAAAGGCCCGGGTATGTAGATTGAATAACAAAAAACATTTTGTGTTAAAATGTGTTATATGTTATATATGTTAATTGTTTTGTATTGTCAAACAAAAAAAAAACCAAACCAATGTGTTCGTCTTGTGTGGAGTAAAAAATAACCTTCTGCGTGTTTGTGTTATGTAATGTATGTTAAAATAAAGTAGAAAGTGTGTATTAAAAGTAAGTAATAATCCGGTTTGCGGCTTTTCGCGGCTCTTGCGGTACTTTGAACTTTTAGATCAGCTTGAGTTCTGTCATGCAACGCTGCTGGGCGTATGGATCGACAACGGCCGCAACTCTACCGCCCTTGCAAACTGGATAGTTGGCCAATTGATGGAATGTTCACTAACCAATGAAAACATTAGTGAAATGAACAAGAAAGTTAGAAGCTTTGCAATTTATATTTCTTCGAATCTGCAAAAGTGCAACCGAAATATGCGCACATTTAGAAAAAAAACATTCACAGTGGCTATCAATGCGCTTAAAAATTGTTTTGGAAAACAGAATAATGAATTCCATTAAAATTTTAGTACTTTTTTTTTATAGTTCTCATGAATTTCCTTTGTAATCACGTATACGCATTGTTGCCATATATGGGCTATTTGGGTAGGCGTGGTCAAATGAATTTAAAATTTTGTTCAAATATTTAGAGTGCTATATATATCAAATACGCCAAGTTTCAGCTCGATATCTGCTTTATTCGACTTTATGCCACTTATTTGGGAATTCCGCCCAGTGTGCACTCGAAGAAACGGAGAACCACCAGGAGGAGCCACTGGAGATGGGCAAGTGACAAAGACGTACTTATCTTGGATTAGAATGATCCGCCGATGCTGGCTGGGGTGCACTTCTCCTTTTGGTTAGGAGAAGATCCGGCTCGAAGGACCAATGTTTGTAGGAGGGCGGATCACCGGAGCGGGTATCCAGCGACGAGTGGGAAAATATCCAAATGAAGAAGTCAGAGTGGTTCCAATATTGTGGATCGTGGACGTCTTCCGAGCGCCCCCCTCCGAGCGCGCGAGAGCGAGTTGGGACAGGAGCGCACGGAGTTGGCACACTGCTGGCCTGAACATTAGTAAAGCATTCGACTCTGTAAACCATTCTCTTCTAGCACATAAACTTGACCTTTTAGGGTTTCCGCCCAACCTCCTGAGATGGATTTCTAGCTATCTTTGTTCCAGGTCTCAAAGAGTCCTCTTCAAAACTCCCTCTCTTCACCAGTAATGGTTTCTTTAGGGAGTACCACAGGGCAGCCATCTAGGCCCCTTACTCTTCACACTCTTTATTAATGACTTGCCTTCGGTATTAACATACTCTCGAGTACTTATGTATGCGGATGATGTTAAACTCTGTGTCCAGTATAAGGACATTTCATTACATTCTCGTTTGCAATCCGATCTCAATAACTTTTAGTCATGGTGTTGTGCCTTAAAGCCTCGAAATGCAAAGTAATGACATTTCATCGTTCTAGCCCCTTGTTGGCTCCGTATACCCTACAGTATAGTGCCTACAGTACAAAGTACACCTGGACCGTATAGAATCAGTACAGAAAAACTTTTTACTCTTTGCTCTGCGGGGCCTTAACTGGGATGCGGGTGTGAGACTGCTATTTTACTCTAGTAGACTGCTATTAGTAAACCTCCCATCCTTGGTTAACCGTAGAAGAATGCTTGGTGTGATTTTTATGCACAACTTGATCAAGGGTGACGTAGATAGCCCTGATCTGTTGAGCCGCATAAACTTCACGATTCCTACTAGATTCACTAGGGTCATTTAGGGTATTATGCTCGGACTATAATTCCCTCTACCATATTATATCCACCACTAATTCCCTTCCTCTTATTAAATTACTAATTCTCACACACCTTTCTAGTAATTACTAATTGTAGTGGTATTTGTATTTTGAATGCAAATTAAGTTACTGCGGGAGCGATTTGAGTTTTTAAAAAAATGTTTTATTTAACACTAAGTTACACTTTTGGACTTAAGTAGAGTTTAGTTATAAAACATACCGGATAAAGGGTGGTTTGCGCGATCTTAGATATTATTTGGACTATTTCGTTTCGCTCTCGGATCAAGACTGAATTGAACTGTTTGATCTCTGCATCGTCAATCCCTTTCGGGAATAATTTTTCTATAAACATTCCGATTGATTTCGCCATCCCGAATATTGGATTTCGTCATCCAATGATTGAGAACTGTAAAATGCTCAAAATGCAGAATCTGCAGAAAGCCGGGTGTGAGATTGTTTATCAGAAGCCGGGTGTGGGCAAAGATTGTTTTTCCACTTAGGCGAGTGTCAAAGATTGGGATTGTGGCGAGAGCCCAAGATTGAGATTGTATATCTTAAAAATCAATTAGGCGGAAGCCAAAGATTGAGCTTGTGGTGGGAGCCAAAGATTGAGATTGTTTATATCTTGAAAAAAAACAATTAGGCGGAGGCCCAAGATTGAAATTGTTTTCGTCTTAGAAAGCCAAAGATTGTTTACAACTCGTATAAGAGCTCAATAGAATTGGGTACGTTAACTCCCCCCGTTCTTAAATGTTTCGTCCCGATACATTTTGAAGTTCTGATAGAACTCTAATTTCTTCTGATAGTATTTGAATGCTGTTTTCCACTATTTCTTCTGTAGGTATTCTAATTGACTTAATGAGTACAAATTTGGTTAATTTATAGCCGAAGTAGAATAAAATTATCAATATCAAAATGATTAACAATAATGTTGTTAATGGTAAGGCCGTATTACCTAATGTCATAAGTGGATTTAAAATATTAACATTATCAAAGGAAAGGTTTTATCATTTGATTGTACATAATCAACTAAATCAAAATCGCTATATTTATGATGCGATATGTATTTTAGAATTTTACCCTTATCATTTATATGGGTTATATTATTTATTTTAATTGTGTTGTTGAATATAAGGAGATACAATCCTATCAAAGTAGTATTGTCTACGTTATTGTTGCCTGAAACTAATATGGCACCATCCTGTATAAAGTCTATTTCTTTGTTTTGCCCCTTTTTTTTTTTTTTTTTTTTTTTAGTGCAGTTGGCTTTAAGGCCATTAAGTAAATTGGTGAAACAGGTCTTCTTTAAATTTATTTGTGCGTAATTGTTAAAAGTCTCACTTTTAAAATTATTCATTAAATAGTATTTCTCCTTACATTCACAAACTTTTTCACTTATAATTAACATTCCATCATCTTGTGAGATGGCTCTTGCATGGTAAAGCTGGCAAGTATTGTTAATTTGAGGATATTTTATATAAATGATTATTAAATCTGCATTTCGAATTATTTTAATCGTTGCAATATCCAGTAGATCAGACAGTTCAACAGGCTGTTTTTCATGCTTGTAAATGTCTTCTATTTCATTTTTATTTAAAATTTTTGTATTGAAAATGTTTACTTTTAAGAGGGTTATGGTATCAACTAAATTTAGTATGTCAAAAGTTATTAATTTTAAGCGATGCTTTCTCAGTATCGTTTCTTCATTGAAGATGACATTTTTAATGAATTTGATAGCAATTCAATTTCTTTAAAAAATTTGGAATTTATTATAAATTGTTTATTATTATTTTCAATTAATTCATTTACTTTATTCTGTATTTTCAAAAAGTCGTCATGATCAGGGCTGCCAGTTATCCATTTCCAAATGGTACCTAATTCATTAATTCCCCTTTTATTCCGTTTTGGAACTAACTCTGAAATCATGAATTTTAGTAGACTTAAGTCCATTGATATTTCCCATTCATCGTCTGAATTAATTGATTTGTTGACATATTTGGATTCTATGTCAATTATCTCTCCATAAAAACTTAAATTAGTAATATGGAAAAGTTCTGCGTATGATTCATAAGTGTAAAAGTCTCTGTCGTCTTTGAGCAATAGATAGTCACTATGCGTATAGTCAATTACTTCCGAAGTCGTCAATATAACAAAAGTCAGTATAAGTATATTCGCATACATTTTCTGGAAAAATGGAAAACATTTCCTTAATATTTAATGTTGTCTTTATGTATAATTCTGTTTCTATTGTTGATTATAATTTTATTCGGTCGATTTTCCTTAACTACCTGTTTTTGTAACGAGATTGAAGTTTATTTCTTTCTCCGAATTTCTTTTCATAAACTACTTCTCCTATTTTATATTCTTTTTCTCTTCTATCTTTGTTATGTACCTTAAGCATTTTGGTCTGAGCTTCCTTAAGTAATATTGGATTATTCTTGTGCTCTATTTTGTTATACAATATGTCATATGGCATTTGATTGGTCGTTGAATGTATCGTCAGATTATATTTCTGTGCCGCTCGTATTATTATTTCTGAGTAATCTGTTAAATTTAGTTCATCCTTGACGCACCGTGCTATTTCTGTTAGTGTGGAATGTACCCCTTCTACCTGACCATTATAATCGGCATAATAAATAGTTAAGTTACTCCCTTGTATGAATGATCTAAATTGAGCTGAAGTAAAACTTGGTTCGTTGTCAGTCATTAATGATGTTGCTAACGGAAAGTGTTGCAAAATTTCCATTACCTTATTTTCAATGTTTAATTTACTTTGGATTTCCTTGACCACCAAGTATTTGGAATAAGAATCTATACAAGTTATGAATGTTAGGTTTTGGGCATAGTACAGGTCTAAATGTAATTGATCTCCTTCTTTTGTTGGAATGGGAGCTTCCCCAATTGGAATTTTTACAAGATGTCTGTGATATTTGTTTTGTTACAGATCTCACAATTTTTATATACTCTTTTTAGTTTTTTTTGTGTAGGTTTGGCCAATAATACAACTTAGTTATTTGTTTGTAGTTTTTCTTCTAATCCTCTATGGGCTCTGCAATGTGTTTCTTCTATAATTATAGCTTTATCTTCTGCGTTTACTACATCTTGGAGGAACTTTCTCGTGAAGAGAAATTTATTTATGAAGTTTTCCTTTAGCTTATTTTTGGATAAGGTATAAATCTTCTAGAGTGCAGTGTATTCCTGTGGTTAAGTTAGGCTGAATAAATTCATTTAAAATGATTAGAAAATTCTCAACCGTATCAAATTCAATAATATGACGGGTATTGTCATAAACTTTCACTAACTCATGAACTGTGAATCTTCCTTGCGATAATAGTAGCTGTTGCTTAAATTGGTTCGAAGGCTTGCTAGTCTCTTGAATGACGTTTTCAAAACTACTCTCTGCTGAATGTTGAGTATTTATATCTGATTCCGATTCTGTCTGGTCGATATCACTATCTGTCATATGATTTATTTGAATCCGAGATAAAGCGTCCGCTACTACATTAGTTGATCCTGGTTTTTAAATGATTTTCGGTGTGAAACTTTCAATGAAGTAATACCAAGGTTTCATTTCTACATTTGAATTTTTTGCGACATTGCAAAAGATAAAGGTTGGTGATCTGTATGTATTTCAATTCCACTCACTCCGTATAAATAATTTCGCAAATTTTTAATGCCCATACAATAGCTAATAATTCCTTTTATTAGTAGCATATAGTTGCTCGGTTTTACTTAAGGTTTTAGAAATAAACGTTATAGAACTCCCATCTTGTGACAAGACTGCGCCTATTGCTATGTCTGATGCATCTGTGGTTAACGTGAATTTCTTATTGTAATCTGGTTGTACTAATTCAATATGTGCAATTAAACTGTCCTTTAAATTATTGAATGCTTCTACTGCTGGTTCATCTAGCTGTATTAAAGTCTTTTTGGATTCTCTACGTGAAACTTTCCCATTTACTCCACTTAGATATTTAGCTAATGGTTTGGCAATTGTGGCATAATTACGGACGAATTTTCTGTAATACCCTGTTAATCCTAAGAAGCTACGTAGCTCTCTGATATTTTTAGGAATTGGATAGTTTTGTATTGTAGAAATTTTGTCTGGATCTGTTTTAATGATATTATGGGAAACAATGTATCCCAGAAATTTGGTTTCTAATTGAAAGAATTTAGACTTCTCTAGGGAAATTTTCATATTAGCGTTTTGCAAAATCTGTATTATATGAATAAGATCTTTATAGTGTTGTTCTATAGTTTTTGAAAATATTATGATATCGTCCATATAGACGTGACATGTTTTCCCCACTTGATCTCTAAGTATTTCGTCCATTGCCCTTTGGAAAATTCTGGGAGCGTTCGTCCATCCCATAGGCATTCTCAGAAATTCATATTTACCGTTATTTATAGAAAAAGATGTTTTTTTCAATATCTGTTTCTCTCATTAAAATCTGGTAGAAACCTGACTCTAAATCAATGGCAGAGAAATACTTTGCCTTACCTAAATTCGCAAGGATTACTGAAGGATCTTGCATAGGGTATCTGTCCGGTATGGTGTTTTCATTAAGTTTCTTAAAGTCTATTACTAATCTATGTTTAGGAGTTCCATCCTCGTTTACTCCCTTCTTTGGTACTACTATTACCGGTGAATTATATGGGCTTTTACTAGGTCTGATTATTCCTTCATCTAACATTTTACTTATTTCGTTATTAACGAAATCGTTAACCGAATAAGCATATGGATACTGTTTGCCATATACCGGTCTATCATGTTCAGTGTTAATCTCTCCTTTTATATCCGTTCTGAACGGTAACTGTAAATCTATTTTGGCATGATCTTCTTCGATGATAGCTATCATTTTTTCCCTGAGGTTTTCTAAATTGTCTTCTTTGTATGTTATGGTGTTATACAATTCCATTTTTTTCGATTCAGAATTTGCATAATTTTGTATGTCGGATATTTCTACGACGGCGTGTTCAGGATATTTGAATCCCAAACTATTAAAACTTTTGTTGTCGGAAAATTCAACGACGGCGTTTTCAGGATATTTGAATCCCAAACTATTAAAACTTTTGTTGTCGGATAATTCAACGACGGCGTGTTCAGGATATTTGAATCCCAAACTTTTTATTTCTTTATTGACGGATAATTCTTCGTGGGCGTGCTCAGGATTTTTTGATGCCAAGCTGTATAAACTTCCTTCTACCTTTACTGAATCACTTCTAATTTCTTTTTCTTCTTCAAAATATTTTTTTATTATAAATTCCTTCAATGAAAGGATGGTTTTTCCTTCTGTAAAAGTTAATTTGTTTAAAGAAAGAACCTCATCATATATAAGTTTTTCTTCATTATCTGTATATCTTAAAGTCCCCTTTCCTGTACCAATAACAGCTCCTATTTTCTTTAATAGGTTAAATCCTATTAGTAAGTCCGCCTCCATTCCATCTATTTCGTAAAACACTTGTTTTGTGTTAAAAATAGTTATATTATGGAAATATTTTATTATAGAAAACCCATTTACTGTAGCAACTCTCTTATAGATTAATAATTCTTTTTTTTTTTTTTTTTGTAAGTTCCTTTTTTATATAACAGGATGATGCTCCCGTATCTATCAAAACTTATAATTCATTATTTAATTTTCTATTCATTCTCTTTAAGTAGAGCAGACCTACTTCGGGGGCTGATATAAAAAATGGTCCTCTTCAATATTATTTATTCGCATAGCTTTATTAGCCGGTTGTTCCGATGTTTCGATTGGTTTTCTTTTCTGTGGTGGATTTTGGTTAGATTGATTGTTCGGTCCTATGTTAGCTCTAAATTGCTGAGCTTGGTTATAATTGTTATTATTTCTCTGATAATAACCATTATTACTTTCTCGATAGTATCTTTTATTATTATTACCCCTATATTGTCTGCTATACGGTCGGCTTTGGAGTTTTATTGATTCGTCTACCTCCATCGGTTCTGGGGCCTGATCATGGCCAGTGTTTATCTCTCCTTTTATATCCGTTCTGAAGGGTAACTGTAAATCTATATTGGCATGGTCTTCTTCGATTATGGCTATCATTTTCTCTCTGAGGTTTTCTAAATTATCTTCTTTGTATGTTATTGTGTTATACAATTTCATTTTTTTCGATTCAGAGCTTGCATATTTTTGTATGTCGGATAATTCTACGACGGCGTGTTCAGGATATTTGAATCCCAAACTTTTTATTTCTTTATTGACGGATAATTCTTCGTGGGCGTGCTCAGGATTTTTTGATGCCAAGCTGTATAAACTTCCTTCTACCTTTACTGAATCACTTCTAATTTATTTTTCTTCTTCAAAATATTTTTTTATTATAAATTCCTTCAATGGAAGGATGGTTTTTCCTTCTGTAAAGGTTAATTTGTTTAAAGAAAGAACCTCATCATATATTAGTTTTTCTTCATTATCTTTATATCTTAAAGTCCACTTTCCTGTACCAATAACAGCTCCTATTTTCTTTAATAGGTTAAATCCTATTAGTAAGTCCGCCTCCATTCCATCTATTTCGTAAAACACTTGTTTCGTGTTAAAAATAGTTATACTATGGAAATATTTTATTGTAGAAAACCCATTTACTGTAGCAACTCTCTTATAGATTAATAATTCTTTTTTTTTTTTTTTTTTTTGTAAGTTCCCTTTTTTATATAACAGGATGATGCTCCCGTATCTATCAAAACTTTTAATTCTTTATTTAATTTTCTATCCATTCTCTTTAAGTAGAGCAGACCTACTTCGGGGGCTGATATAAAAAATGGTCATCTTCAATATTATTTATTCGCATAGCTTTATTAGCCGGTTGTTCCGATGTTTCGATTGGTTTTATTTTCTGTGGTGGATTTTGGTTAGATTGATTGTTCTGTCCTATGTTAGCTCTAAATTGCTGAGCTTGGTTATAATTGTTATTATTTCTCTGATAATAACCATTATTATTTTCTCGATAGTATCTTTTATTATTATTACCCCTATATTGTCTGCTATACGGTCGGTTTTGGAGTTTTATTGATTCGTCTACCTCCATCGGTTCTGGGGCCTGATTTGGTTGTCTGTTGGTTGGGAAATAGGGTTGTCCCCATGTTTTATTATTATTTTGGAAATCATTTTTTTGGTCTAATGGTTAACTATTTGTCCTTGGTTGCCGTTGATTGAATCTTAAATATTATGGTTATTCACTGAATTTCTGGGGCCACTGAATTGGTAGGCAAATCGGGCCCGTCTGTTATTTGATTGCAGTTCCTGTACCTTTGCCAAGGTGCCCAGGTAAATCTGGGGAATCCAATGAGAATAAGATTTCTGCAATACTGCCGTTTGGGCCTGTGATAAAAATGCGTAAGGCATTCTGTCTAATTTTGTTATTGGATTCTTATGTAATTTCACTCTCCTTTCCATGAGTCATTATAGTCTTATTTATTAACAATGTCATTTTCTTGTTAACCTCATTGTAGAAATCAATTATGAAAAGGTTCCCTTGTCGGAGAACGCTTAGTTCCTGTTCTATTATATAAATATATATAAATAGTATGCGCCTAAAAACCTCTTGTCCTGGACTAAATGAAACCTCAATGCTGCGCAAGTTATATGCGCGCTCGTTACGCTGGCGTTGTGTTTGCACAGCGTTTCGAGCTGACTGACGAATGAGATCCAAGGAATCGTCTTTATCCAGTTGGACTGTCCTGTCTTCCAGCAAATCCAAATCCCTCAATACTCGATGGCTTTTCCCATCGGTTATCATGTGTTGGCCAAAAACCATTCTATAAGGGGTGGTCTTGATAGCTAAATGCAGGCTTGAGCATAGAGCACAACAAATGCTGCTGAACTTCTCGTCCCACTTCGTCTGATTAGGGTGGATATACGCCTTAATAGCCGCCAGTACCGATCGGTTTACTCGTTCGGACGCATTGGCCTGGGGGGCATAGAAGGCCTGTGAGCGATGTTATACTTTTCCAGCAAGGCGTTGAAGACGATTGACTTGAACTGGACCCCATTATCCCACACAAGCGTTTCCGGTATGCCATAGCAATGAAAAATTTCCTGCTCAAGGAAAGGAATTATTGCGTCGGCTGTGAACTTCCGCACCGGCTTTTAAAATGGAAACTTAGACGCATGATCGACGACTATAAAAAGTCCAATGTTAACTGAGCTACTTCGCGGATATGGGCCCAAAAAGTCTACATACAATTTCTGAAAGACCCTGGCCTTAAGCTGGCCTTAAGGTGTGGTTAGGATGCTTCGCTGTCTTGCAAACATCACAATTGTTTACATAGGCTTTTACATCTATCGCCAGATTGGGCTAGTAGTAGTATCTCCTTACATTCTCCAGCATCTTGCCTATTCCGCAATGCGAAGCCAACGGATCCTCAGGAGCCTTTCTTAGGAGTTCCGGAACCAATCCTTTGGGTATCCACAGTTTCCAGCATGAGTCGTCCGATAATTTCTCGTCCGACGCATGCTCCGCTCGACGATAAATACACCTATCTTTAACCTTCACATCAGATATCTGATAGCTGGATAAATTTAATTTATCTTTCATTGCCACGTAATCTGGATCATCGAACTCCTTGGCCTGTAGGTCTATCAGTCTGGCTATCTCAATAGGAGAGAGATCTTCGGTGAAGGTTCTGGATAATGCATCCGGGACCACGTTCTGACTCCCCTTGCGGTGGTAGATTTTAAACCCAAACCCTTGAAGCTTTAAGGCCCAACGAGCCAACCGAGAGCTCAGATCGGATTAAGACATTAACCACTTTAGAGAAGCATGGTCCGTGACAATTGAAAATTCCTGTCCTTCAACATACGCCCTGAATTTCTTTACGGCCAGAGCCGCAGCTAGATATTCTTTTTCTGTGACTGTATAATTCCTTTGACAACGATTCAACTTTTTTGACATAAAGGCAATAGGGACTTCATTTCCCTCTACATCTGTCTGCATTAAAACCGCACCCACACCGGTGTTGCTAGCATCACAGTGCTCGAATGTCTCTGAAGACTTCGTTCCTTAAGTCAGGTGGGATTACTTTTTCTATCAGCCTGCACAACGTTTGCGGAGAATTGGAGAGACCAAAAGGCATGAAACGGTACTGATACAGCGGTCTACCTGGAACTGTAAAGGCCGTTTTATCCCGCGATTTTTTGTCTAAAGGAATCTGCCAAAAGGCGTCCTTTAGGTCTAGGCTTGTAATGAACTCTGCCTCTGGCAGTCTGCCCAGAATTCCCTCTATCAACGGCATTGGGTACGCATCCCTGACCGTTACTTCGTTCAATTTCCGGCTATCAATACAGAGTCTCACCTTACCCGGCTTGTGGACCAACACTATAGGTGACGACCATGCACTGCAGGACTCTTCTATGACACCTAGTTTGATCATTCGATCTAGCTCGGCGTACATTAGTTTTTCCGTAGCTGGTGAGCTTACCATCTCCTACATCGATGGAATGAGTGATCACCTGAGTCTGACCTAAACCCTTCTTAGCGTATGACGGAAAAACCTTAATTACTGTATGCAGTGATTGCTGCTGGGATGGTGTTAAGGGTCGTGTCGGTGGGTCTTGGAGCGCCGAAATCACACGACCTTCTTGCAAAAACGGTTCGGGCAAAAGTTTGAAGTGCTTCCAGAAATCTATACCCAAATACAGATCTCCGGATAATGAGGGTACTATGTAAAAGGTCAGATTCTTGTGTTCCCCTCGGAAAGTCAGCTCGGTGGTTAAACGCCCTGTGATTTGTTGCGATTGTCCATCAGCCGTCCGAATTGTAGCGGCTAGTTTAATGAACGGCATATTTAACGCTGGCAGCTCTGCTGCCAAGCTCCCACCGGTGCAACTTACGGAAGCTCCCGTGTCCATTAGACCAACTATGAATTTATCCAGAATTTGGACTTGGGCGTAAGGTCATAGGTCGCCCAGTTGGCCTACAATCGCCTAAAGGAGGAGTCGGCGTTCGGCATTTTGGATCTTTTTCAATTTGCTCCTCCGTGTTTTCGAGCGGGACAAGCTGCTTTCCTGGGGGTCACTAGTTGTGGGTGGTGAATCGAGAATCGATAAGTGGTCTTGGCTGGTGTTAGAACTTGTGGCATTTGAACTTATTCGGCCATAGTCGCCTTCGAAATCATTGGTCTGCGTGCTTTTTTCAGCTGTGCACGCCCTAAGGAGTTTTTTGGCGTTTGGCTGTTACATCTGCTGCAACTGGGCTTGTAAGTATCTGCCTTCCCACACCCATAACACAAGACTCGTCTATCTGCTGTGCATTCTTGATACCTATGGCCTTTGGTGGTGCAATTCCAGCACACCAGCTCCATAGCTGCCACCTTAAAGTCTTTCCCGGACCCCTCGGAGTCCGAGTTTTACTCGACCTGGCACTGCACTACACAATCCTGGCGTCGTTGCACTGGCCGATGTACTGTCCCTTGCATTTTCCCTACCGTTTTCATAAAAATATCCCTAGTCCTGACCAGTCTTCGTAGTTGTGAGACCGAGGCTGCAGGCTCGTACAACATCTCGTGCTGGATTTCTGGAAGGAGATTGGCCCGTAAAGTCTCTACCATGGCCTGCTCGGACATTGGCTGTGTAAGCCTGTCAGCCAATCAAGCTATCACTCGGTAAAACTCATCAAAGGACTCGCTCGATCGCTGCTTCCGCTGTTCTATTTCTGATGGAATATCACGATCAGTACGATCGTCCATAAATTGGCCTTTCAATGCCGAGCACAAAGCATGCCATTGGACCACCCTAACACTTTTGTGGTACCGCCAATACCAATCACTGGCAATACCCTCAAACAGGCTATTCACATTTTGTGCCACCAAGTTCAGATTTCCCTCCAATGTTTGGGCTGCCAATGCTTCTACCCTGTAAGTAAAATCTTCTTCTGCCATTGGACCTTTCCCAGTGAACCGCAGCTTCCAGTTCGTCATAATTTGAGTGACTTTGTCGGGCCTCAACGAACTCATCGAAGTGCCGCGTAACTGATTGTCACTTCGCACTGACTGAAGATTGGGCTGTAGTTCTGAAAGCTATACCCTCGGATCGATTGGGTGGAATAGAGACTGTTGGGGTAATTCCCCCGGTGAAGCTGCCGGTTGAGCACTGCGCTGGAAGGCTAAAGCCATGGTTTCAACTAACCGTTCCGTCTGCCAGATCATGGCCTCAGCCAGGAATTATGTCTGTTGTGACATGGCCCCTGCCATTGCCTCAGCTATAGCTTGTCTCATGCTATCCACCATTGAAACCTGACCATCACTTGAGGGGGCAGCCGAGGCTTGTGCCATAGGCGGAATATTTGGGTTCGACATGTTGGCTTCCGTCGTTCTCTTACTCTGAGCGCAAGTCAATAAAGAATGAGCCACTGTAGGAGCTCGAGGATATGAACCAGAAGGCTCAAGGTCGGAGGTCGAACTTTCCAGAGATGCTCTTAACTGCGAGCCGGAGCACACGGGACAGATTTTACTTTTCCCAGATCTCTATGGAACTCGTGGCCACAGATGTGGTAACAAGCAGTTGGGCTTGGAAGGCAATCTTTTCTGAGCAAATCAAGCAAGTTCTCCTGTGTCTTGCAATGTGGACAAATTCTCGTTACTTCGATTTAAGGGCATAACTAACGATTATGTTTAGTAATTCTAATATTTTTGATATTGAATAAAAATAAGTAGTAAAACAACAAAAATTATTTTAGCACAGAAAGGTATATATAAAAAAAAACCCAAAAAGTCTATAATCTGGATGCCATGCAATCGGTTTTCGTCACTGTCGTATCAATTAGCCTTGTCCTATATCCGTCTCTGTAGAGAGGTATGTAAGTTCATAAGGATGTCTTGTCAGCAACATGCAATGTGGACAATTACACCTTCACGAATCACACCCCGAACATTAAATGAACATCTGATATTGCGATTACAGTTTACGGATCACTGACGGAACTAACAACCAGAAACAGAAACCCAAAAGGCAAACGGCAACAATCGAGTTCTGTCGATTTCAAGAACATCAGTGACACTAATACTCCAGTAAACAGACAAGAATCAGAAAGGAGATACAAAGGACACACACGCTAACTTTTTAAGTATTAATTGTCAAAAGATGGGATGGCCGCAGCTCAGTTGTCCGCGTAAGGAAAACACTAAACAACACCTATTTACAAAAAAAAACTAGTTAGCATCAACTCCCTTTATTAGCTTGCGGTGTTAAAGCTCAGGTAGCTAAAACTTAGGCAGCGGTTAAAGGACGCGAGTCCCGTGTGTTAATTAATAAGAAGCTAATATTGTGGATAGGTCGTGAATGTAACGTCGGATGTGATGGACGTATACTTTTACCTTAGATCGGGGCATACCGGATGGACCTGTCATAATGACAGCGTCGGCCCCCACGTTGGGCGCCAAATAATTGTTTCTTTAATTAATATTTTATATAGATAAATACTGTAGCATGTAACCTATATGGATCGAGCGGGTGGTGGTGGTATCCGACACGGAGCACGTGCTGGATCCGGCTTCCAAATCGAGCCCTGCGCATCGCCCTCCAAACCATTATCATCATATCCACCTCCCCGTTTTGATGATCCCTTAGGCCACTATGATTGCCCAGACAGGGACGATACCCGACGCATGGCTCCAATAACTATGCTCTAGCACATATTAAACATTATAATTTTATTTAACATAAAAACTTAACTTTACGGACCCCCTTGAACATTGGTAAAAACTAATATATCTATTCTGTAAAACTAACAGGGAAATGTAGGCGGTATAAGGTTAATGTTATGATTATGTTGATGATTAATGTTAATGTTATAATATGTTATCAAGCTAGAATGTTAACCGCAATGTTAAGCGAGCGCAAGCTGCTGAATACCTCTGCTGGGTCATGGATAGAGGGGGGAGTGAGGGATTTTGGAGACGCTACACGGCATAGGCTGGATATAGAGCGGGCGACAGAGTTAATTAAGATAAGTTCCTCTCCAACGTAGAAGCGCTTCGACGTCGGCTGAAACGGCAAGAAAAAACGAATACTTCTGAGAGAGCACTATCATGCTCTCAAGGCCCCCACGCTCATTCGCATCGATACGGCGTTTGCCTGTCTCGCTCTAGCGCTTGTCTTCCCAGATAGCGGGAGTGACGCTTGAGCTTGGCGGGAGGGTTTTTAAAGCTAAAGTAAAGAGGGAATGAAGGAGAGAGATGAAAGAGAGGGACTGAGAGGGTCTTCAGCTATGCTATGCTAAGCTGCCTTTGGATTCCTATACCCCTTCCCGGTTTATACTACCCTCCCTTGGGATGAATAATTAAACATTTGCGCTGAAGGCGACTTAACTACTGTAGGTGGTATGCCGGGGGTATGCCGGGAATGTCAGCTGCTGAGACAAGCTGTTGTTGTTGGCGCTGGACTGGCGATGCTAGCGCGCGGAATGTTAGCGGCTGCTAGCTGTTGTTGTTAGCCCGCGGAATGTTAGCTGCTGCTAGCTGTTATTGTTGGCGCTTTTGATACCGGGGCTGTAGAGGTTGATGTGGGCGGATAGCGGCTGAGGCTAGCTGCTGTGGTTGGCCCTGTGGCCGGCATCCGCTGTAGAGGTTGATGTGGGGCGCTTAGCGGCTGAGGCTAGCTGACCTTCGCTCATACAAGCGCTGATGGGCTGGCACTGTCGTGGCCTTCTTCCAGCTGCTGAAGAGGAGCGGCCGTATACGGCGGCCA
>CM017781.1:47414220-47433071 GCA_008121275.1 Drosophila lowei | reverse complement strand
CTTGCCAACGTTCCGATAACCAAATCGGAATGCGTCAATATTTACACCAAAACGAAATTTGTTGTTGCTTTATGGCCAATTTTGTCCGAACCAAATTTGAGGGTTGGGTTAAAATAAAATTATTTATAAAGAAAGCACAAGTTAAATTACCCTGATATATGTAACGTGTCAGCACGCACGTCTGTGTATATAAATCCTGCCAGGCTAGCTGTTATTCAGCGAAGGGGCTTACACGCTTTGGGTTTCCGGCCTCTGCTCGTCGGCTATTGGATGTTCTTGCCACCCCCCTCCTGCTGGTGGCCTATACATTATACCGCGAATGAAGTAGCGTGTCACGACGAAAATCTTAACCGGGAGACACTGTTTATCCCTGAATAGAATTGTGGATGTGCTGGAAGGTATCAACTCCGCCTCTGGTGTTTACATCGAGGTCGTGTCGCCCACCCTACCATGGCCATTCAAGCCGTTCGATTTAATGACGGAATGGCCCCTTTGTCATGGGCGTCCTACAGCAGGTTTGCCAGCGAAAGCAAAGCGGTAGATGTAGTACATTATAAAGTTTATTCACTTACTGGCTAAAACAATGACACTACCCATAAATACCCATAATACTATCCCCATTAAAGAATGGCTAAAATGAATAAATACGCTAAAATTCCTACAAATAATTGGCTATGTGTCATACAAATGATATACTAAACAAGTCCGTGATGGACAAACCTTAACTTCCTTGCTGACTCCGTAATGTTACGAAACCAATTCAGTGGGCACCTTTCCCTCTCACTCACCGACCAAGCCCTAGTTCCCTTGTTTCAAGTTGTGATTTATTAATAACAGAATTCAAGTCCACTCCATACCTTTTTCTCCGGTTTATGGCTCCATCGGCGAAAGCGCTTTCCTCGATGAATACCTAAAGCTGCTGTGGTGGAAAAACACTTAAATAGGCACAAGTTTGGAAATCATGTACGCAGATCGGCGAGGAATTCACGAAACCACTACCGGAATCAAATCTGATTCTCTCGAATTTACTCCCATAAAAAATCTAACTAATTACACCATTACAAACGCGAATACAATTATTTCGTTAATCCGTTTGCTTCCTCTTTTTTTTCTATTCTCTTTCTCCCGACTGTTATCTATGTTTCCTTTCCCACCTCCTGGGCGAAAGGGAACGGCTTCGTCTTTCCCCTGCTTCTGCAGGTGAAAGGGAACGCGAATAAAAGAAGGGCTGAACGGCCAATCTCCGGTGCGTTAGATCGACACTTTCTCCCGCCGATCTGCTCGCGACCAAAGGGACGGGCCCTCGCTTATCTGCCGCGTCGCTCGACTACTAAAGTGGCGACGCCAACGCCTCGGGAAGCCTAGCCGCTTGGGGGACCGAACGCTCCCCAAATGTCTTCTCCTCTGCTTCCGCGCTCGCTTCTCGATGGCCGAGCGCTTTCCAGGCTAATTCAAGGGGTTTTAAACGCCACTTTATTAAGGCTTTGCGGCTGCTGTTGTTTTGCTGGCTGGCTTCCTTGGACGATCGAATCGCACTGATTAACTCGTTTACTAAGCGCCAAGACTACAAATGGGACAACTCTTTATTTCCTTTAGCCCTTCTCTTCTTTTTCCCGCAGCACTTACCCCAATCGGACTCCAGCGCTATACGGCTTCTGACGACTGAATAGCCAACTCGCCTTCAACAAAGAATCTCACGAGTCGGATGCTTGGAATTAGATATTTAGATTCCCTTAGAGTTTTCCTTCACTAGAAGTTCTTTGCTGTTCCTTTTCGTCGGACCGATGCGCAACCGACTCAATTGACTTCACGAGGGAATGGCGATAGGGACGCCAACGCTCTGGCGGCAAATTCTCCTAACAGGTCCATGGATGCATTTTCAGAAGAGATAGCCTGACGTTTTGACCTGTTACCGTCTTTTGGTTTTCCCTTGACCCGTCGTTCGCCTGCCACTCTGAGGCACTGGGTAACCACAAAAAACTCAGCATTTCCTGCTACAAGCGCTACAAAAGCCCCCGAAAGATCAGGCTTGGGGTCACACTCCCAAGAATGATAACAGGACGCAACGAAGCAGTTGGTTTTACTGACGAATCTTTCGCGTGAAACCGTCCTACCGTAACGACCCGCAAATCCTCTAACTCATAGTAGGCCTGCCCTATCTTCTTTTTGACCCTGGCCTTCAGAAGGCCGGATTTCGCGCTGTACCCTGATTGAAAATTGCTCTGCCTGAAATTTCTTCGGAACACCTCTAGCCGACATTGTAGGGATATGTCTCTCGACCGTAAAGTTATACTGCCGTTCATTCTTATCGTTCTGTTTTTCGCGACTTCCAGAGCCTTCTTCGAACCAAGTCTAATGAATCCTCCCGAGAGAAAACTGCTGACCTGTCGTCCATCACCCGCAATGCTCTCAAAGCTTGTATGTTGCCGGAAGTGATGAAATGCTGTCCAGACACCATATAAGGAGTTGCATTCAGACTTGCACGTAATGCACCGCCGAACGCCAATGCGCAGCTTTTGAAAATGCTGAGGTGCTCGTCCAGTCCTTCTGATCCTCGCGCATAAGATCGGATTGATTGCAATCACCGGGCGATTTACGTTCAAGCATTAGCTTGGGGTGCGTGGGGCCGTGGTGTGCGAAACTTTTTATATTCCCGAACTTTTGGAATGCCTCAGACTTAAATTGTAGTGCCATTGCTCGGATATTGTCTCCAGGACCCGAAAGCGTAAAAAGATCTTGCTGCATGTATTTGACTACCACGTCCGCGGTCAACTTCTTCACTGCCTTGAGAAACACATATTTAGAATAGTGATCGGGACGATAAAGATACCTATATGTCCCACTTCTTGAACGGGGATATGGCCCCAAATCTACATATAATTTCTGGAAAACTTTGGCAACTCGGGCGCAATTCCAATCTTCAGTCTCTGGATTGTATTGGGGGCCTTGGTGGTCTTACCCAGACATCACAAGCCTGGATATTCTTCACATCGGCAACCAAACCAGGCCAGCCAATGTAATACCGCCGTATCCTTTCAGGGTTTTTGAATGCCTCCATGGGAAGCCAGTGGATTGTCGTGCGCGTTACGCAAAACATCTACACTAACCCTTGAAAAGAATCCAAGTTTCCAAATGATCATCATGTAGCACCTCTCCTGTTGCGTGATCGACCTACGATACAACAAGTTATCTACAATTCTGAGATCTGGCAACTCATCAATATTGGCTAACCCTTTCTACGATCTCCACGTATTCATCTGCCTTGAATTCTGGCGATTCAAATCCACCAACAACCCATTTGCTCGCGTCTAGAGTCGCCACTTCCCTCATTTACGCGAGAAAGAGCATCGGAACCACATTAAAAACCTGCCGCTACGATGCTCGATTTTAAACGAAAACTCTGCGGCTTTAATGCCCATCGGGCTAGACGTGAGTGTAAGTCAGTTTTGTAGCCCACTTTAAAGGGGCGTGATCAGTGATCACAGTGAATTACCCCTCGATGTAAGCTCTGAACCTATTTATGCAAACTATTGCGGAACGTTGTTCTTGTTCGACCGAATAATTCTTTTTGGGCTTTTTGAGTTTTTCGATACAAACGCAATTGGATATTCGTCCCCTTCCGTCTTCTGCACCAGCACTCCACCAACGCCTGTCTTGCTAGCATCGCAGTGAACATAGAATGGTTTGCTAAAAATCAGGACTACGCAAAACTGGCGCAGAGCAAAGCATCTCCTTCAACTTTTCAAAGGCCTGCTGACCCTCTGGAGTCATTGAAAATTTCTGTCTGGGTTTGAAACAAGTCCGTGAGAGGCGCGGCTACCGATGCAAAGTTGCTTATAAACTTCCTGTACCAATACCTACCATACCTAGGACCGACCGACGCAGCGACCTTAGAGTTTTGGCAAAGGAAAATCGGACATGGCCGAAATTTTATCGGATCTGTACGAATAACCTTCGCCTACGATATGCCCCAAATGCCGCACTGACTTCATGCAAACTTGCTTTTCTCCCATTCAACGTTAACCCTGCCGCTTTTTTGTAACTTGCCGCTTCCTCAACACCCTCCGATGTGACTCAAAACTGTCCGACACAATCAAAGGAGGTCGTCAGGATTTTAAAAACTTCATTTCTTAAACTGGCCGGAATTACCTTGTCCATCAGCCTTGTCATGGTCTGCGAAACGTGGGTGAGACAAAGGCATTACCATATACTGGTAGAGATGTTTCCCCGGAACCGTGAACGCTGTTTTATCGCGTGAGCTCGGCTCTAAGGAACTTGCCAATAGGCATCCTTAAGATCCAGGCTCGAAATAAACAACGCTTTAGGAGACGTCCTAGAATCCCATCAATTTGTGGTAACGGATACGCGTCCTTTTTGGTCACCGCGTTAACTTTCCTATCTATCTGGCAACATAGCCTCACCTTTTCCTGGCTGCACCAATACTTACCGGTGATGACCACGCACTATCAGTTCCTCTATCACCCCTAGGCTGAGCATCCGATCTATCTCCGCATATAACAATTTCTCTACCGCAGGAGATACAGGAAGTGTCTCTGCTTCACTGCTTTTGCATCCCTACATCAATTGAATGCAGATGCAGCAGAGCCGTCTTTCCTAGACCGGAAAGCGGAAACGAAGGGAAATAAATTGATGGTCGCTTGCAACTGGTCCATTTCACTCCCGGCTGAGGTTCTGCGGTTCATGAACTATCTCTGCCAGCGACATGCTGGGTGGTAATGGATCCCTCGAAACTGACCAAAATCGATCCCAAATACAAGTCCTGGCTGAGCGATGGAATAATGTCTCTCAGGTCTTTCTGCCCCTTTATACCGCCGATGTCACGTCCGTCGTCCCCCCTCTTGCCTCCTTCCATCCGCCGTGGAAGCATTTTACAACTCCTCTCTTAAAGGAATACGGCTTTGGATTACGCGTTCTGCTAACTTTCCGCCTATCGCCACCATAGCGGCTCCGGTGTCCAATAGACCAAGGACCGTTTGATCCAACAGGCGAACTTCCGCATATGGACGCTTGTCCTTCTGCTTTGTACCTGGATGCAATTTATCGCTTTCTGCCGCCTGCCGGAACGCTCTCATCCCTTCTTGCCTCTCTTTGTGAGGGACTTATTACTGGGTTGGTCGTTGGTGAAAAGCGAATGGGATCCTGGCATGGACTAGTTGTGGCCAGACTAAAACTTGGTGTATGTCGGATTCTGATTTATCAGACCGGAAGCTGGAGTGGTAGTTTCGGTATCCCTACTGGGATTTCGCCTCTGCACTCGACTGCTTGCGCTGAAGACACTGACCGGCTGGCGAGGGCTGGGTGTTCACTTGCCGTTTTTTGGCATTTGCTGCAAGACGGCTTATATTTATTGGTGCTCCGCACCCAAAACAAAAATTTTCCTTTTGCTATCACGCAATCGTGGTAGCGATGCCCCTCCTTTCGGCAGTTCCAGCAAATCAGCGCCATGGCTGCCACCTCGTCCTCTTTCTCTACGTCCGAGAATTCGGAGGCCTCCTCTAAGTGGGCTTCCTCTACCAATTCCGCGACCTGTTTCCGGAAAGGAATCAATTTCTGGTACCCATGACTCCGCCTAACGTCGTCGAAAACCCTCCCTTCTACCGACAGACTTCTCTCAACCGTTCTACGGAGTCGATTTGGACATTCAGGGCTCATGTCTAATTTCAGGTCGCAAATTGCGCCGTAAAGTTTCCACAATCGCTTTCTCTGACATGGGAGTTTCCAAATCATCCATCAGCTGTATCAGGGCGTCGAAGGAATCGAAATTTTTTTTTTTTTTTGCTTCCTGTCCCTTATCGCTTCTCTGATATCCACATCGGTTCAGAATCCTAAACTGCTTTCTTTAGGGCTTGGCAACCGGTCCCATCTCATCGATCCGGAAGCTTGTGAAGGTAACGCCAATAAAATCTCTGGCCTTTCCGTCAAAAAATAGACTGGCGTTACTGCACAGAACTGGAAAATTTCCCTCGAGAGTCTGATGCGTCAAAAGCCTCTACCCTATAGAGAAATTATCAATGCTCAATCTTCTTGGGTCCCATTAAAACGTAATTTCCAACTATTGAGGATATGGGCGACTTTGTCGGTCGCTGACTCAGATCTGAGACTGCACTGCTTGGACGGTCGTGAGATCGGAAACTTCAATGCACTGAATTGACTATTCAGTCCCTGTCGGAATGTTTCCTCCCACTTCTCTGTCCCTATTTTTGTTGGACCGGATTTATCCGCTTCCCCCGTCTATTCCCAGAATGCTATTGCCAGTCTCTTGCGCTGCTATGCTGGACTGAATGATTTGAGCCATTTTGTCCGTGAGCTGGGCTACCACCTCGTTTTTGCATCCGCTGATGGCCTGTGTAACCATGGTACTAACCCTTTCAGCGGTTATGGCTGCTGCATCGTTTTGCTTGGCCTGGGACCTGGTATTATGAGGAATACTTCTATCGACGCATAGCGTCTTGCGTAATGGGACAGGTAGTATGGGTCTTGACATGTGACTCAATACAAGTTTTGTGAAACTCGTGGCTGCACTTTTGTTTTCAATGTAGGAGCCGATGCCAAAGTTTTCCCACACAACTGGCATTTTGGCGCCGGAACCGGTTCAGGCTCGTTATCTGGGTTCTCCATTGTAAAAAATAAATCAAACTTAATTCCTAAACTTCCTGACAAAAATATATCCCACAAAAACGCCGACAAAACCCTAAACACTTACTTATCAAACGCAGACAAAACCAAAGTTAAAAATGTGTTAATAGTAAAACTAAACTAAGTATTCTAGTTAAAAGTCAGATAACTTATGCTAGCAAACCTAAGATGACCCAAAAATTCAAAAAATAATAAGTAATTGTATGTGAACTCAAATTGCAAAGAGAACTGATTCTCATTGTGTTATAATCCCTAGCTTCCTACGTTGCCAACTTAGGGTCAATGGCCCAGCAAACGCCACAGCTGTTCTCAAGTCTCGCTTCCCCATTACAGCGAGAGAGCTAGCAAATCAACAGCCCTACCAAATAACACACATGGAATGTAAACCACAAGAATAGAACGCAAAGAAAAATGATACGATAAAATAAAGTCATAAAAATTTTGCCTTTACGCATAGCCATCCCCATGCAAAACGGACCCTATGCTAATTGAGACCCCAATTCCCTGGCATAAAGAAAATGAAAGAATGTGTACGCGCGCAGACGCCTTGCACTTGTCGCTGTCTACTCAAAACCAACAACAACTGCATGCGCGAGCCGTGGCCAGCTGCTGCTTTGATTCAACGCCGCTGTCGTCCAAACATCTCGGCTCGGCACTCTACACTTAAAATGAGCATGCTGCTACAGATTTCCTCGTGGCCAACGGAATTCTATAATCAAGATTAATCCGAGTATGTCCAACGCGCTAAAGCTCATCAGCAATGGCTAAGAAACCTTCTGCACAGTCCGTTCAGCCGTGGGCGGGGTTCCGTAAGTAAACGAGATTCCCTCTGCAGTCCTATGCGCCCGAAGACCATGTTTAAGACTCCTGCCTCAGAAAAGTAGGGTATTATTAAGATCGATGCACTTTTCGAAACGCTCCTCAGACGTGGCCGGATGAAAGTCAAACCTTGCTTCCGTTTTTCCGAATCGTCTGACGGGCCCTCTGCGGTGTTGAAAAGAAGATATTCTTGAGCAATGACCACTTCCAGAGAAACAATTTTGGTCAATGCCGTCTATGCTGAATCGGGAAGTTTAAAAACAAAAAAGGATGTCACAGTGTTGATGGTGTCACACCTGAATAGGTGTAGCCCACGTTAGAGCATAATTTTTAGTTATAATACTATATCTATGATTCATAAATGTAACGTGTGTCAACTACGCGTCTGTATATAAATCCTGCCAGGCTAGCTGTTATTCAGCGAAGGGAAGCACACGCTTTTGGGTTTCCGGCCTCTGCTCGTCGGCTATTGGGTGATGTTCTTGCCCCTCACTAGCTGGTGGCCTATACGCATTATACCGCGAATGAGTAGCGTGTCACGACGAAAATGCTTAACCGGGAGACTTACTGTTTATCCCTGAATGGGATTGTGGATGTGTGCTGGAAGGTATCAACTCCGCCTCTGTGGGTGTTGTCGAGGTCGTGTCGCCCACCTACATGGCCATTCAAGCCGTTCGATTTAATGACGGAATGGCCCCTTTGTCATGGAAGAAAAACGTCCTACATGGGGAGTTTACCAGCGAAAGCAAAGCGGTAGATTAGTACATTATAAAGTTTATTCCTTACTGGCTAAAACAATGACTACCCGCAAATACCATAATACTATCCCCACATTAAAAGAATGGCTAAAATGAAATAAAATGTATAAAATTCCTACAAATGAGTATTGGCTATGTGTCTTACAAATGATATACTAAACAAGTCCGTGATGGACAAACTAACTTCCTTGCTTGTCCGTAATGTTACGAAATAATTCGAGTGGGCTGCTTTCCCTCTCACTCACCGACCGGCCCTAGTTCCCTTGTTTCAAGTTGTGATTTATTAATAACAGAATTCAAGTCCACTCATACCTTTTCTCCGGTTTATGGCTCCATCGGCGAAAGCGCTTTCCTCGATGATACCTAAAGCTGCTGTGGTGGAAAAACACCCAAATAGGCACAAGTTTGGAAATCATGTACGCAAATCGGCGGAGGTCACGCGAAATACACTACCGGAATCAAATCTGTTTCTCTCGAATTTACTCCACATAAAAATCCTAACTAATTACACCGTACAAACGCGAATACAATTATTTCGTTAATCCGTTGCTTCCTCTTTTTTCTATTCTCTTTTTCTCCCGACTGGTATCTATGTTTTCTTTCCACCTCCTGGGCGAGGGGAACAGCGCTTTCCCCTGCTTCTGCGGGTGAAAGGGACGCGAATACCAAAGAAGGGGCTGAACGGCCAATCTCCGATTGCGTTAGATCGACACTTTCTCCCCGCCGATCTGCTCGCTTTTGACCAAAGGGACGGCCCACTCCTTATCTGCCGCGTCGCTCTCGACTACTGAAATTGGCGACGCCAGCGCCTCGGAAGCTAGCCGGCGGGGGACCGAGCGCTCCCCAAATGTCTTCTCCCTCTGCTTTCCGCGCTCGCTTCTCTGATGGCCGGGCGCGCTCCAATTAATTCCAAGGGGTTTAAACGCCACTTTATTAGGCTTTGCGGCTGCTGTTGTTTGCTGGCTGGCTACGGCTTCCTTGGACGATCAATCCGCGCGATTAACTCGATTTACTAGAAGCGCCAAGACTACAAATGGGACAACTCTTTATTTTTCCTTTGTATCTCTTCTTTTCCCGCAGCACTTACCCCAATCGGACTCAGCGCTATACGGCTGACGACTGAATAGCCAACTCGCCTTCAACAAAGAATCTCACAGTCGGATCTTGGAATTAGATATTTAGATTCCCCTTAGAGTTTTCCTTCACTAAGTTCTTGCTGTTTCCTTTTCGTCGGACCGATGCGCAACCGACTCAATTGACTTTCACGAGGGAATAGCCGATAGGGACTTAATAACGCTCTGGCGGCAAATTCTCTAACAGAGTCCATGGATGCATTTTCAACAGGGATATAGCTGACGTTTTGACCTGTTACCGTCTTTTTAGTTTCCCTTGACCCGTCGTTCGCCTGCCACTCTGAGCACTAGATGGCGCCACCAAAAAACTCAGCATTTCCTGCTACAAGCGCTACATATAGGTGTCAAGTTTATGTTAATGCATCAATAAGTCATCTATTTTTTCCTTTTTGCAATCAAAAGTTCGTTTTTGTTGTATAAAAGCCGTTTACTTTTCATTTCGTCAACGAAAATGTTTTCGTTTTGAAAACGAAAAGAAATCTTGCGGAATGGAAAACAGGGCCCCAATTTATGTGATTTCAAAGTAAATCGGAAAACTTTCGTGAGAAGTGAAAAACGGACCTGGCTGATTATCACAAATTTGTACGAATAGTGTTAAAAATGTAATCGATATTATCGTTTGAATAAGCAAGAAAATTATCTGGCAACACTGTATTGTATCGTGCTCATAATGTATATACCATTTTTTACTCACTCTCAAATAAACGTTTAACCGAACCAATACGTGTCTCTTGTATCAGCTCCGTTTTATATATCGCTCTTATATATAGAACGGTAAACTAAAAACGGTACAATTATATCCAACATTGGTTATGGGCCCAGAGTTCGTTGTTTCGGCTTAATAACAGACTAAAAGCGTCTGGGTTTGAGTGTCGGTTGTGCTAAAATTGTCAACAGTTATTTTGTGCACACATTAACGCGGAACAATTAGCAACATGAATTTGTCAAAATCAAATCGAAAAACTTGATGAGGGCAATTACAGTGTATGGCATATGGCCATGAAAAGTGTCCTGGTAATGACAGAATTATGGGATGTAGGTGTGGAAAAGGCAGTGGAGGAGATGCCGCAGCTGTCGAGAAATGGAATAAATTGATCAGAAAGCAATGGCGTACATAACCTTAAATGTTAAGGCATCGCAGTTTGTGCACATAAAGACGTGCGAAACATCAGAAGCCATATGGAAAAATTAAAGGAACTCCACATGCCAAAAGGCCCCATCCAAAAGGTGCAACTTTATCAAAAACTTATTCGACTAAATATGCAGCAGGGCGATGATGTGTCCGCCTATGTCAATTCTTTTTGTAGAGACAATTGAAAAATTGGCGGAACTGGACATAAAACTCCACGATGAGCCAAAAGTCATCATGTTATTGAGCAGTTTGCCCGAATCTTGGGAAAATTTTGTAGTCGCGATTGAAAACGCGTGACGAGCTGCCAAAATTTGAAGCTCTTAAAGTAAAAATGCTGGAAGAAGGCACCAGAAAACAGGAGAAAGCTGAGCGCGAAAATCATTCGGCCACACAAGCAGTATACACACATACACAGCGCAGATCGCGAGAAAACGAGAATGTCGAGAATAACGGAACCAAGAACGACGGGAACACAGGCGTAAAGCAACAATTCAAGGGAAAATGTTTCAAATGCGAAAAACTGGTCATCGAGCAAGCGAGTGCAGATCTAAGAAAAGGGTAGCAAAACAAATGGACAAAGAGAACAGGCAAGCAGTTTAATGCACTGTTTTGTCGGAGAGCAGCAAAAGAGAGTTTGGTGCGTAGATAGTGGCGCAACATCGCACATGTGTTGCGATCGCAGCATGTTCCTAAACTATGTCGAGAAGGAAACATCGATAATGTTGGCTACAAATAAGTTCGTCTCATCACCCGGATCTGGCAATGTTAAAATTCAGGGTGAAAATATTTTAATAAACTTGCAAAATGTGTTATACGTCCCCGAATTACACGAATTTTTCTCAGTGAGCACAGCAGCTAAATTCGAGAATTCTACTACATTTATTGGGAAAAGTGGCACTGATTAAAAATAAAAAGGAGAAACAATAATAAAAAGCCAAGCAAGAAAACAATTTGTATGTGTACAAACAGTGCTTGAAAGAAAAAGTGCAGTTTATATGTTGAACCCCACAATTTCGCCTGCAATGAATTGGCATAATAGGTTTGGCCACCTTAATTTCACCAAGATTTAAAACAGTTGAACGATAAGCAGCTTGTTCATGGCATGAACTTTGAAAATATGAAAATGGAAATCAATTGTGATACATGTAACAGAGCAAAATATGTGCATTGCCGTTTCAACAGAAGTTAAATCGTACAACGGGCAGTGCTTGAGCTAGTGCATACAGATGTATGTGGCCCAATGAATGTAAAATCGATCGGCGGCAATCTTTATTTTGTGACATTTATTGATGACTACTCGCGCAAGATATTTGTATACATTATGCACGCGAAAAGCCAAGTTTTCGAAAAATTCAAAATGTTCAAAGTTTTTGTGGAATGCCAAACGGGCAACAAAATAAGGCTGTGCGCAGCGATAATGGCACAGAGTATGTAAATAAAGAATTTTCTGATTTTTGAACGGTGCGGTATACAAAGGCAACTGACGGTTCCCTACACCCCCTCAGCAAAACAGTGTAGCCAGGGAAAGCCAATCGAACAGTGTAGAGATGGCAAAAGTATGCTAATCCATGCAAAGCTGGAGGAGTTCTTGTGGGCAGAGGCTGTTACCACGGAGGCTAGTTCCCACAAAAAGCCTTAAGTGGCGGTACACCATTCGAAGCCTGGAAAGGACGCAAGCCATCAGTAAAACACCTGCGAGGTATTCGGATCTCGCGCATTTGCTTTGGATAAGACCAAAGAAGCAAATTCAGGCAAAGGCAAAGAATACATTTTTGTCGGCTACTCTTTACAGCAAAAAGCTTACCGCCTGTACGATCAGAGAACCATACAATAATTGAAAGGCGTGATGTGAAATTTATAGAAGGTGAGATTGACAAAAAAGCACTGAGAATTGTGGTATTTCAGATCGAAATGACGATTTCATGACAAATATACTCCGCCTTGAGTCAATTAAAGTTCTGATCAACACTCATATGCACCTTTAATTGCTGATCATGCAAATTCAGCAGTGACTCCAGCGAAGTGGAGGAGGAGTTTTTGAGCGCAAGTGAACCTGACGACAATTCCAGTGGTCAAGAGGTGCCACCACAAAGAGAATGTAGTACAGCGTGGGCGTGGCAAGACCAAAAATCATCCGCAGCGGTCAACCTGGACGACCGAAAAAGCAGTACCAGGCGGTGCTCAATGTTTCCTCAATCAGATGGATGACACTGAGACACCGCAGTCAGTTGCTGAAGCATTGCAAGGCGATCATTCTCAAAATTGGAAAGAATCAATGCAAACGGAATACGACGCTCTACAGGGAAAATAACACGTGGTCATTGTGAACTCCTCAGGACAAAGCCATTGGCTCCAAATGGGTTTTTCGAATTAAGAGAAACAAGGATGGTCTCATCGAGAAGTTCAAATCTCGATTGGTTGCTCAAGGCTGTGGGCAACAATTTGGAGTAAATTATTGAAACGTTTTCACCTGTAATTCGGTACGAGACCATTCGCATGTTGTTCGCAATTGCTGCAGAAAAACAGCTGTATATGCATCAAGTAGATATATCAAATGCTTGCCTGAACGGTAAGCTCCATGAGACTGTGTACGTAGAGGCAGCCTCTCAAATTTTGTCGACAAGCATCATCGAGAAAAGTTCTAAAGCTGCGTAAAAGCACTTTGTGGACTCAAGCAATCCGGGCAGTATGGAACAAAACGCTCGACGAGGTATTGTCTACCATGGGCTTCAAGAGATGTAGAACGAGGCATGCTTGTACGTCAAGAAAGATGAGCAAACATACCTTTATATTGCGGTCTGCGTCGACGATTTAATTATCGCATGTCAAACAAAATGACAGCCAGGCATCTCATATCGCAAGTGTGGCGAACCAGTAAGGAGGTTTCGCTGAAGTGCGGACTGGTGTAGTGACAGGCTCGATAGAAGATCTTAAGTGGGTGCGCATTCTTCCTAGCAGTCAGTGCGTTTTTCTTGGACTTTAAGAAGAAGTGTTAAAAATGTAATCGATATTATCATCCGTTTGAATAAGCAAAATTATCTGGCAACACTGTATTGTATCGTACTCATAATGTATATACCATTTTGCTCACATACTCTCTCAAATAAGCGTTTAACCGAACACTATGTGTCCTCTTGCAACAGCTCCGTTTTATATATCGCTTATATATATATAGAACGGTAAAAACTAAACATAATATCAACAAATGGCGCCAACATTTAGCTGTCCGCTCGTATGTACAAATATATATATTACTTAAACATATTTACTTATGCTTTCTCATTTTATTAAATTTATTGAATTTAGTTACCGATAATTTAAATTTTACAGCTTTTTCGTTAATTACTAATTGATAATAAAAAGTACACCCAGCGACAAAAAAAAGCCACACTCGGCAGTTTTAAAAGGGCGCGTGCTCTGGTCAGAGAATCATTTAAATTTCAATGCATCACTTTGTTTTTCTATCAATCGATCAATTTCAATAAAATTGTAAAATTTTATTTTTGTATAATTTTATTTAATAAGGAAGAAATATTTAAATTTAAAATAAAATAAAAGTAATTTTCAACGAAAACAAAATTTGTTCATAATATTTCAACTATTTGCTATTAACTTAAATTGTAATATAGCCCCCAAATTAATTCAAATTGGATTAAAATTAAATTTTAAATTTAATATTTGGTAGTGACACCTTTGCCTTGATAACGCATTTGACCCTATTGGGCATACATGTATAAAACCTCAGATATTCCGCCGTTATATCCTTAAACCATACTTCTTAAATTTTTTCATTAATTAAAGCAATTATTTTTGGCTTTTGCTTTCTTATTTTGGCCTCATAAAAGGACCCAGACATTTTCAATATTGAGGTCCCGGGGCTGTTCCATGTAGCCAATCTAAAGGACTCGATACCCAATTCACAATTCAAATCTGATATCTGTGGTTTGTGAATAGCTAAAACTTATTAAAAAAAATTATCGGAATGACTAAAGTCTTAAAAACCACTTACACAGCGCGCACGATTATAGGGTGCAGAATTGTCCTGGAATATGGGCTCTTTTTCTTTCTCTGTAATCTGACTCAATGTGCTGGGCACAAGTCCGCAGGAATAATATCTTTATGCTTTTTCTGCGTTTACACCATCCCTTGAAGCAATAAGGCGATTCTGTACCATAACATAAAGGCGAATGCTTTGCTTAACGCAGCAGTTTTCGGAATATCGTTCTCCCGTTTCTGCGCCGAATGACTCGTGACCATTCAGATTGACCCCAATTTTGCTTATTTTTCGCCCAGTTTAAAGCGAGCTTTCTTCATTCTCTGGTTGAAAGGGTTTTTGGCTGGTGTCCTTGGCATCAAACCCATCTCCTTAAGCCGACGTTGAATAGTTCGGGCCGCAATTTTGTATAGCAAATCGTTTGCTGCACTTCAGATGCAATTTCTACAGCATTTTAAAGAAAGCGATCCTGGAGCTCTCGTTCTCATAATAATAACACGATGCGGTGCAATTTTCCTGCCAGATCCTTCTTCCTTCCCAAATTTTCCGTCTCACGATATTTTATCAAAAAGCGTCGTACTGAACTTTCATTGAAATTAGTTTTAACCGCTATTTCACGATTCGACTCGTTTTTGTTCAGCCAATGCGCGATATTTTTTGACCAGTGATGGTCATCTGCTCTCCTTTAACCATGGTTTTTAATGTTTACCAAGTTGAAGCTCTGCAAAAATGAGATTTTAGCAACTGCCCGCCCAAAAATTGTCAAAAAGTGGAAAACAATCCGCGGAACTCCCAAAATAAAAAATTTTGAATAGAATAATATTTTAGGGAAACCCCGAGTAGAAGAGGCAAAGTTTTTATTAACCTTAAAGTGCGGCTTTTTTGTCGCTGTGTGTAATTCATATTCTAAAACAAAAACAAATTAAAATAACTAAAGATAGCAAAATGGTTGGTAATCGACATTTCGAAGATTAGTTAAGAAAAGAAAGAATGAGATAGCTAGAAAATTAGAGCTTATTGAACGCCAAAGGGGTAGAGGTGGGAAAATCCAGATAGAATTAGATAGCGCAGAGCTAGTTATACAGAAAATAATGGAATTAGTGCAGGACGATACTGAAATAGTTCAGGACGAAGCGTAGTTGCGTCTTAGATTTGATTCAAATCTTAAATGAAGAAATTTGAACGTTAGGCCTTTTAATAGGATGTAAGTACAATGAAAGCTTGGAAATGAGTGCAAATAGAAGGCGGCTCTTATTTGCATATTATTGGTTTTATCAAAGCAATTAAACAACTTATCGGTGGTTCAAGTCTTCCCGATACATTAACATATTGACGGGCTTCCATTATTTAAAAGTTCTCGTGATACTGGTGTGTCCCTATTTTTAATTAGAGTAAACAGTTTAAACAAATGTCCGGTCTTTCTCATGGTATTTATTTTTTTCGGGTCACAATAAGCAATTTAATTCTGAAGAGTTTTTGTCAAAGTTTACAAATGAGTTTGTCGATTTAAAGGCCTTGGCCTCACCATTAAAAATAAAACTATTAACTTGGAAGTTCAGCTGTTGTTTTGAGATGCTCTTGCAAAGGGCATTTTTTACAGAGCACACCTGGACATATACGTCAGCCACGGCTGTACCAAATGCATACAAGGTAGCGCACAAAGTGGATTCTGCTTAACTTACAGAACTAGCTGTGCAGGAGTTAATAACAGATGAAGCTTTTCAAAGCCGAAAGTATCAAAGCACCATAGTAGTGATTATTTAACGGTTCAGTCCGCTTTTTGAAAAGCTTGGGGTCCTAATGATAACCCAAGTTCTTTTTAGATTATGCGAACATTTTTGGAACAGAATATTTTTTATAATAAAGTAAAATTAAAATATCAAAGCCAAACAAAGTTGATTTCTCAAATATAAACATCAATGCGAAGTCCATATGCAGGAGTTTGCACGAAAGCCCAGAACATTGTTAGGCTTCCGAACTGGAAAAGCTGCTGAGCTTAGGCAATTCTTATTGTATACTGGGATGGGCTCCTAAAGATACAATCCATGAAGAACAGTATTATGTGTTTCTATTGCTGCACTGTACATATAGACTGCTGCTCCGCAAAAACAGCGCGAAAACTAATATGAAAATGCTCACGAGCTTTTTGAAGCTTTAATCGTATTCAGCGCAGATCAGCTGCAGCAGGCCTTTACACCGTCTGTGGGGTAACTACCTTTACGTTTTGAACTTCTACGAGGGATAGAAAGTAAGAGAAAACTTATAATATAAAATTCTCTAGTTAAATATTTGTAAGATTATTCCCAAAATCCCGCACACTATTTTTGAAGGTTATAAATATTATTCGTATTGCCTCAAAATATTATTCTTACTTTTTATTTTTCCTTATTAGCTTATACTTATCTATTAATAATATATAATTTTCTTTCCACATATGTATGTTCTTAGCTTTTAGGCCCTATCTTTAAAAATAAATTTTTTTCAATAATTTGGAAAGGTTGCTAGAAGATTTTTGTTTAGGAGCCATGCGAAGGATTGATGTGGGGAGAGTGGGGTATGACCCTGACAAGAAAGGATCATGTAACACATATCTTCTCTAGAATTTGGATGATCAAGGTTGGAGGGCCATGGCTGTTGCAACTAACACACCAACACAGCTGCCAGTCGAGTCGGTTATGCATGGCGGAAGCCAACTTCCCTTTCCTTTATTCCTTTGTCCTTTCCTAATTGGTCAGCCTCCTCATCCGCGTCATACCTAACGACAATACATCCAGAACCCGCGTGCGCACCAGTTCTGCCCGATACACCCCGACCAGCTCGAGTGGCACAGCCGCGTAACAATAGTTATAGGTGATATGCTACAAACGCTTCCTTCTGGAAGAATTACAAAACTACGCAACCCAAGACGACGGTAGGAAATGGCAAAAAAATAGCCTCTGGAAATTAAAAAGTTTTGGAACGAGCTGCCAAAGAGGCGCAGGCAAGGCGAGCTCAAGGAGGAAACAAAAACAAGGAGGACGCTCAAGGGAAAGGGCAGGATGGCAAAGGCAATTCGGGAAGAGTATGATAAAGACATTTGTTGAAAACGAAGTAAATCCATCGATCTGGCTGCTCGCACACTATCCATGTATGAGTGCGTGTGTGTAAATGGATGATGAAATAATTTGTTCTTCTGCGTAAGACAAAGCAGACACCAACTCATATACATTCAGCTTCATGTTCGAATTGCTGAATGTTGATACATCCACATGTATGTAGATCGCGCAATGAAGCGTCACTTCACTTCTTCATTTTGTATTGTCGTGACAAGTCGTGTGGCAGCAAAGAATAATCAAAGGAATACATTAAATTTAAAACAAACAAGTTAAGTGTATTTAATACAACTACAATGAAGACTGGTCTACATATATGATATATATATGCTGACTCGTGTTTGCAACAAGGGGCTGAAACATACAGTATGTCCATTTAATTGTTTTGCAAAATGAAAAAATGCACACAAGTTCAACTTAAATATGGAAAATTGATTAAAAGGCATAATTTGGAAATTTTTATTGTATTCTTAATAAAATGTGTTTACAGCTGTAGGTATGACTAAAATAAAGGGTCAAAATTAAAAACGTCAAAGAAAACAAAAAAAAAAAAGCGGCAAGTATGACTCTGTCTATTAATTCTTTGCAAAATGTAAACATTAATTTTAAAAATTTATATCTTTGGAAGATTCAGCTCTATTTGGCTACAATATTTTGTATGCCCTCCATTAGCATCCATTACTCCTCTGGAGGACGTCCGCGACATCGACGATATAAGGGACATTTAATGTCGTAATATTCGGGAGTTTTCAACTCCTCGCAACGATAAGTTAGGGCTTCGTTTGACCACCTTTTTTTCTTTCATAAAACCCTCAAATTCTCAATAGGATAAGATCGGACTCTGGGGGGATGTGTCAATCACTTTGCTGCACTCCTCAGAAAGATTTGTGCTTTTGGATCATTGTCTGGTACAGCTTGTATTTTAGTTTGCTGGTGTTTTATTATTGGATCAACGAAGCCAAAATTCTGCGCACTTTTGTCAGTTCCTTCTTTAAAACGTTCAAATAAAACTTTTTGGTCATAATGTCCGTGAAAATGCGCAGCTCTCCAACACCTTTGGAAGAAATACAGCCCCAAACCATCACTGAAAGCTTGCCAAATTTAACGGTAGGCACAATGTTCTTTGACTGGAGGGCTGTTTTCGGCTTACATAAACTTTTCCAGGGCCATCATTTATAATATAGCATGATCTTGGTCTCGTCACAAAATTACGTCGTTCAGTACTCAGGGCTTGTCAGCATTAAATATCGCAAAGTTTAAGCGTTT